>JAVYIG010008607.1:0-87441 GCA_035222895.1 Strongylocentrotus droebachiensis | reverse complement strand
AACGTTTCACTTCCTTGCATTCAAGAGCCGGTACTTCGTATCTTCTGTAATTCCGTCGGTAAATACAAGTTTTTCTCTACCCTAATGGAGTCCAAACACTCCTTTTACTTTCTCTGTTCACCTTCACTAAGTTTATTCCCAATTAATAACCTGCCATTGCTACAATGGCTG
Source organism: Strongylocentrotus droebachiensis (assembly GCA_035222895.1). Taxonomy (NCBI): domain Eukaryota; kingdom Metazoa; phylum Echinodermata; class Echinoidea; order Camarodonta; family Strongylocentrotidae; genus Strongylocentrotus; species Strongylocentrotus droebachiensis. Next base: position 87,270 of record JAVYIG010008607.1, on the reverse strand, counting down.
TTTGTCAAGAAAAGAGAAAGGGTCGGGCCAATTTACATAACCAGGAAAGAGAAAGGGTCGGGCCAATTTACATAACCAGGAAAGCTATAAGAATAGCTCCATGCTTAATCCATTGATCAGGTCCAACGCATAAATGCACGCTGATCAATCGTGACCATATTAATAATGATGCACTATGAGAGACACCACGCCACAATTTCCTCGTTTAGTTGCTGAAAAGGCTTTCGACGAGTATTAGCATATAAGTAGAAGAACGGTGTATACGTATGCAGCTCGCATTCATCTGTGAAGAATGGATACTGGATTATGTGGGAAGACAGTTCCCTTTCAGATTTTGACAAAGACTTCAAGCTGTTTTAAACTAAGTAGGTGGGAAGGACATTCAAACTAAACTATGGAATGAAATTGAAGCCCAAATATACATGCAGGTGTTTTCTTCTGCACCCCCTATACATTGTAGGTGTATGTGTATGGTATATGTAGTATGCAGGGGCGGCGATTTCTGTTCATGACCGGGGGGACAAAATGCAAAGGGACGGGGGAGCAGTGGCGTATATTGAACAAAAACGTTGTGGGGGGGGGGGGGGGGGGAGAAAAAAATCTGCATCCCCACTCTAACATTGTACATGCAGGAGCGTAAATTGGCGTGTGGTCCGGGGGCATAGGCCCATGAAGCTCAGGGGTTTTAGGGATTTAATAACGGTCAGATGAGCATCCAGGGGCTCGTCTTAGAGCCCCTGGTGGGGTCCAGGGGGCAGACCCCCGGAAGTTCAGGGTTTTACGCATTTAATCACGGTCAGATGAGCAAACAGGGGCCAGCCATAGGGCCTTTGGTGGGGTCCAGGGGGCAGAGCCCCCAGAAGCTCAGGGAAAAACCATGCCATTTCAGCAACATTTGTAAATCACTGGTATCGAGTTGGAAATAAATCAAGTTTGAATTTTATTAGGGGGGGGGGGCAACTGCCCCCAAGCCCCCCCCCCCCCTCATCATAACGCCAAGGCGAGGGAGCAAAGTGAACAAGAGGGGTAGGGTTACGGAAGTGACTATCCCCTCAGAGGTTTTTGAAGTTTTGTTGTATTAACAAATTACATACTTTAATTAGCAAAAGAATAGTATAAAAACAAGCAATATACATTTTTCACACTTCACTTTTCTAAAATATTTACTGTACACTGTATTCATTGTATTCATTGTATTTGTTATTGTTCGAAATTTTGTACTTTGACTTTGAATTTGTATATTTTTGAGGGGGGACGTGTCCCCCCCCCCCCCCCGTCCCCCCCCCCGGGATCGCCGCCCCTGGTAGTATGTACACCAACTATGACCAAGCAACCAACACCTACAAAATACAGTTGTTTATTTTATCATGAGTTAAGTAATTAAGACGACAAAGCGCATACCAGTCTTTCTCGCTTAGTTTCCGATGGATATTATGAAAAGTAAGACTACCTACCAAAAAGAAGTAGATTGTTTTCATATCATTCGCAAAGGATGTGTTTATTCAACGAAACTTTAACGAAATACAGTTGTTTATTTTATCATGAGTTAAGTAATTAAGACGACAAAGTGCATACCAGTCTTTCTCGCTTAGTTTCCGATGGATATTATGAAAAGTAAGACTACCTACCAAAAAGAAGTAGATTGTTTTCATATCATTCGCAAAGGATGTGTTTATTCAACGAAACTTTAACGAAACATTAAACGTTTTCTGTACTACTGTTATTTATCACGCTTTATTGAAAAATATCAAACAATCACAGCGTACTGCAAATTGTTGAATTTCATGAAGACAACAAAAGTTTTGCAAATTGTAATGAAAGGAGAACGAAACCCTCGGCTACAGCCCACAGGACCAACGGCCCATTAGATCGACAATTTCGGTATGACTATGTATGTCTAGTTCTACTAAGATCGTTTTATTTCTTATTTCTGATATTTAAAGCCTTCTTTCAATATCTCTTTTAATTACTTCAGTTCATTTCTATCACTATTTCTCTCTTTCTCTCTCTCTATCTCTCTCTCTCTCTCTCTCTGTCAATCCATTTTCTCTTTATTAGATTTTTTTAAATACAAATAACTGTGAATCAATGACCATAATGGAAACTGCATTTATTACGTGTTGTTAGGAAGGGACAAGTCATAATGGTTCATAAAAACTAACGCATGCAGGCAATTTGCATTGTGATTATTGAAATCCATTTATTCATGACAGGGAATGAAATAATTCGTATCGAGGCACTTCACAAAGACGCATGCATTAAATGTGGTTACATTACGAAAATAGCCTATTGCAAGGGAACTCACAATTTCAAAATACCACCCACGTTTTCGCATTTTCTATCCTGTCGAGCACACAATTAAAAAGAAACGAAAGAAAAGAAAATCCCAACTCAATGAATCGGTCGCACAAATTCGGATATAATACCATACTCGACCCCTCATTCACTGTATTTGATCTTGGAATGATTGAAGGAGTGCCAGGACATGGTTTAATTCACAATCCTAAAAATACTCTGGACTATTTGTTGTAACCCAGTGTCATGGTTACGCCATGTCAGCCTAAACGAAAAGAAAAATAAAACGAGAGAAGAAAAAAAAAATGTGCTGGAGATATTTGGTAAGCACAGTGGCAAAGCGTGGCTTCAATAATAATTGGCCATTTTCGTAATGTAACCAGGTTTAATGCATAAGTCTTTGTGAAGTGCCTCAATACAAGTTATTTCATTCACCTGATAAGAATAATAGTATTTCAATAATCAGTATGCAAATTGCATATATTACATGTTGTTAGGTAGGACAGGACATAATGTTGCCCTACCTAGCAACATTTAAAGAACGCAATTCGCATTCTGACCACCATGATCATGTCTTCAGCTACTTCCCTTTACCAGACAAAGAGAACAGACATGTGAACATTACGACAATATAAAAGACACTGAAGCTATAGGGGCATGGAAAGACATAACAAAATTAAAAACACAAAACGTTTTAAATCTTTTTTTCAAGTCATCACTTGTCAACATCACGAGAGTATGAAATTCATTCAGTAAGACCATGAATAAAAAGAAAGAAATGGACAAGAAACTATTACCGATCCTGAGGACATTAGGATACCTCTCTACCCAATCCTAATTATTAGAATTTAGTCTTGCACAGATTCGTTTTGTTTGTTTTTCTCGGTATTCTCTAGCATTTGTATTCTCCAGCTCCTTACAAGAGAAATGGGAGTCGAAGTAGACATTTCATCACAAAGGTTGTTTCTAAATATAACTGTTCTCCTTCTGGCATTTAGCGGAACAAAATGTTAAATCCTTTTTAATGTATGCATTTACAAACATGAGGATTCGTACTATTTACTCTCGATCTGTTTTAGCATTGCTAAGGCTTCTTAGCCGACACAGGAGTGGAAACCGTGGAGCGCCAGTACCAACAATTCTTTGTCTATTTCTATGTTTAGCTCGATATTCTAAAGGGCTTACACCTACTTCTAGTCTAATTTTTTAAAAGGGCTGAGATCTACTAAGGGCGCTTCAGGGAATTCTACCTTTGGGCACATTATTTTGTCGTCTCTGATGTTGGGTGTTATCCCCGGGGGTACTCAGATTTGGTTCGGACGGGGATGTGCTGCTGAAGCCTCGAAACCCTGAGCCATTTTTCGCAATTTTGAAAAACGGACCCGTGTTTAGGGTATTTTTGTTTAAAATGGGACTCATGTTTCGTGGTTTTTTTGCGGAAAAGTGACCCATTAGACCATACATGTATGTCTTAATCTGTGAGTATCATCAAGATTCGTTGTGGTTTACGCTTTTCCATCATTTTCTATGTGGAGTTTTATTTGTCTCATTGTTATTGTTTTAAAATATATGTTTTTCGTTGCAGGATTTGAATTGTACAGTCATAAGGTATATAGTAAGCTTTCAACATTATTTGAATTGTCATTCTCTCTTTAATTTAGTTGTTCACTTTAACGGCCAGTAATGAGGGGTACAAATATACTCTTGTGACATGTTAATTTAATTTTTAATTGTAGAGGTGTTGTGGTCCATTGACTAAGTTTGCGGACTGTGACCCTCAAGGTACGATGTTCGAATCCCTTTCGCAGCACTTATGTCCTATGGCAAGACATTGATCTACATTTGCCACACTCCACCCAGGTGAGGTAAATAGGTACCTGATGTGAATTAGTTTCTGGAAATGCTCGAGCATTGTAATGGCAGCCGTGCTAATAAAAGCCAGTGTAAATGATAAGCAAGCGCCAGGAGTGGCAATGTGCTATAGACACGAGGGTATAAGTTTCCATTACTATTATTATTGTTATTATCATTATCATTATTTTTGTCAAAAATCTTATTCTTCTTCTTCCTATTACTATCACTATTATTATCAAAAATCATATTCTTCTTCTTCCTATTATGTATGTTGACATTTGAAGCTAAAAAAGCTATACGTACATGTACCATTAATCTCCCATTTTCGTTCTAAAATTTTAAAATTTACGTGTGGTATTTTTTTTTTCTGTGAGAGCTGATTCCGAATGGTTACCATATTTCACAGCCAACAAGTATATTCATCGATCATAATGTTCATCTCATTGATTTTTCGCGATAGTTATGCCGAATTGCATTTAATGACCACCTAGACAGTGCAATAATTATAGTTAAGATATGTTTTTATCGACTTATCGAGCGTTTATTTTCACTTAAATTTCTTTCTTGACTTATCGTCCTTTTTATCTCTCTCCCTCTCTCTCTCTCTTTAATGTGTCAATATCATTAGCTTATTGAGCTGTTTATAGAAATGCCCTCACTGACAGAAATTGAACAACTGACATCGCAAATGAATATACAATGTATCTATTACCTTTCATTTCGAGAGGCGAAGAAGTAGACACAAAGTTTTACCCGACATTGGACCATGTGAAGAAATATTTTAAAAAACTGAAGTACGTCATTAAAAATCTTCCACACGTTAGAAAAGTTTTTTCTATGTTCTGCAATAGGTTACGAAAATTGTAGTAGCAGTAGTAGTAGTAGCAGTACATGTAGTAGAAATAGTTATATATAGTAACAGTAATTATAGTCTTGTGAAGTATATTACCTTGGAAGATGCATTATTTGGATTCTCGGCGAGATGGGGACGCCTTCCTCCCTTCCCGAGTCTTTGTCGTCTGCTACCATTCGGGAAATAGTTTTCACTAACCCATTCAATTTATTCCTCACGCGAACAACTCCAAATCAAAGCCAAGCCAAAGTCTACGGACGGTGCAATATCATTCACCAATAATATCACCTATGTTTAGACGAGAATGGATACTTTAACACAATCTTAAAGTTTGGTCTGTGCAGCCATCGTCCAACAACAAACAGTAGTGATATTCTTTTATTGGTTATCCAAAAGCTAAAAGAAAATGAACCTTCCCCTCGTTAATATTTTAGCATGATCAAGCCGAAGTGTGCGTGTGCGTGCGGTCTTTCATTCCTTCTGCCACACAAATGCACTGTATACCTAGCAACGGAGGTTTATTGCAGCGTCGCGGGAGAATTAAAGCTGGCACGAAGAACGTCGCGAAATATATTATACTCCAAAGTTTCTTTTAATTATTAATATGATAACTAACACGAATATCTCCAAGGAAACTGCAGTGTACAACATCACATCGCCCACCGTTGACAGGAGCAAGAAAGTATGTTATTGAAAAGCGTTGTCAAACATCCTGCTAATAATCTCCGCATAATGAAAAGGGGGGTCGAAAACTGCCCTAGGGGAACATTGAAGCACCCCTTGGGTCCTCAATGAACATCAATACCCCTATTCAAGCGTGATTTTCAAGTTCGTTGCGCCCATAAGAATAATCAATGTATAGTCACTCGCTGTAAGAGTAAGACTAAGATAATAGGATCGTAACAGGAGACAATGGCGACGAAGAATTGATAATCAATAACAAAGAAGATTATTCTCTGCAAAGAATATCCAAAGTATTTGAATGCTTTCCAGGAAGACGAGGGTCACATATAGATTTCCTTATTCCACAGGTGCAAATGAATTTCTTTAAAATTATAAAGAACCATCCTGTCAATGTATTTTGTTTCTATATTAGAAGTTAATTAACAAAAAATAGGAATGATAGTACTATGAGGCATCCGCACGTCTTTTTTGCTCAGGTATAATGTCGAAGCAAGATCCGTCCAAACTGCAACTGCAGACCAAGAATGGGCCAAAGAAATGTCAGATTAAAAATTGAAAGAAATCCATGACAAGTGTGAATATGCTGTCAGCACTTTGCTGTTTCAAAGTAAGTTCTTAAAAGGCGGTGATAATGCAGCAACTACTGGTATTCCAAAACTGACGGCAAAGTCACCAATCAATTAGCGTTCCGGTGGTTATAGATTTCACAGGCTCCTCGAAGCAATATCATCACTTTTGAAAGCAGAGTCTTTAAAGAGATACTTTGTATCACTACTCCTCGCATCTCAAATTTCAGGCAACATGCTTGTCAACTTCTACTTTCTTCCGAACCAGGAGGAGAAAACACTGTTCAAACTTTAGACAGCTTTGCATATAATTCCACAGACATCGATCGGTGATCTATCGCATTACAAGTGTACATAGATCTGTAAACCACAAGTATTCCCGATCAATACGCAAGTGTAATAGCACACAATGTATACGCATGCAGCTAGATCGACTTCGCATTTTTGCAAAGTGGGTAAACTTTTAATAAAAGGACGCCGCGCGTGCTGGAGCATCACTGTTTATAGTCTATGGCAACGCGAAGCATTGTGTTCACGTCGTCTCCGAATTTTTTGTCTAGTGTTTGTTCTCGAGTATTATTAATTGTTCACCCGTTCCGATGTCCTATTTGTGGCCATTTTCCTTCTTTCTTTCTTTCTTTTGCCCCCTTTATTTCTTTCTCACTCCGTTTGAGTATACTCATGATCGTCACCCTTTTAATTTACACGGAACACCAATACTTAAAATCTACAATTTTAAAGGTTTTTGAGACTTTAGGTTCTACTATTTTTGCTATATTTTGATTAATCTTAATTATTTCATAAAGTCCAACTACTGTTCATGCATAAGTTAAGATCAAGCAATTTTCCATTTACTCTTAATAACTTATAAGTGATACAAATGTAATTGCGAAAATAAAATGCGTTATATCCATTGATTTAGGTGCTGTAAACTAATTCTCATTTTATATGTCTTTACTTGCAATTTCCCGACTTGTTATTCACTTGCGCTGCTCCAAATCTTTGGAATAATCTTCGACCAGAAAAAGCCTCATCTGTTGCTGTCTTAAAAGTTTTTTTTGAAGACGCACTTGTTCTCAGAAGCTTTTGAATAGTTTTTTGTATTGTGTGTCTGTTAAATAGCACCGTTAGGAGTTGTGTTTACATAACAGCACAGTAAAGTATATTTATACAGTGCGTCTCAGAAAAAAACGAAAAAACGAGCTTACATCCTCCTCTTTCATTTGATGTAACTCATATGATGCACATTTCACGCATGCGAGATTAAAAAGAATTTGAAGAAAGGAAATCAAAAAAGTCATTTGGCGGGCGGTATCTGAATTTCAAGAAGAATGAAATCACATTTCTAAAAAGTTCAATTTCTGCCCTTTCATAATATGACACCTCAATCAGGAAAATGAGCCAGGAATAACACAGTTCTGTTTGTTTAAAGTAATGCTTACATTTCCATAATTTGATTGAACGAGTTCGTTTTCATTGGCTGCCTGCCGTAGCAATAAACAGAGTTGACAAAAGTCTTAACTCCGTTTCGTTGACGATCAGTCATGCACAATGAAGACGAAAGACTTGATGCATGGCTCATCATCATCATATCAGATCAAAGAAAAAACTCACGTAAACTAGGAAGTATATGGTATACTACATGCAATTAACCTTGTCTTGCCTGAATGTGGCCATAACGATTGATGACTCTATGAGAACACCCATAACAAGAAAAATACCAGGTGCAAATTTACTGAATGTATACTTTGGAACTATCAATATGGTTCCAAAGTATACATTCAGTAAATTTGCAATAAATTGAAAAATACAATTGAATACCTAAACGAATGTGATTAATTCAAGAGTTTGAACTTGCACACGTTTATAATCCTGTCGAAGACTTGATAAATAATGCGATTATTCAACGTCTCCACGTCTCCATCCAATCGTGGAAGGGTCCATATAAACATTCATTTGTCTCTATAATAATGCTTATTTGCTTCCGTCTTATAACTCTCTTGCTCAATATTTCCTATTCCTTCACGTTTTCCTTCTTGCTTACACTCTCTATCGCTTTATCTCTCCCTCTTGTTTTTCCTCAGCCCATCCATTTATCTCTTTCTCCAATGTATTCTAACACACAAAATGACTAATTTTTTTTTTCTCTTCCCAAAAATGTAGTACTCGCTATGAATCGCTTCTTTTTCTGTTTGAGGACCTCACTTGGATGATCTTTTTAAGATTTCACATTAAAAACACAAAAAGCAAAACCTTCGCAAACAAAAGTGAGTCAATGTTTGAATGTATACAACCTCATGCAAGGCTCCCTATCGTAACGTCTTATGTTTCCTTGGTTTCTAATAGTGATAAAGAAATTGAGTAATTATAAAGTCTCTCGTTTCGAGCATCATTAATGTGTCGCTAGGGAGAACAACAAATTAAAACAATCAATTGAAGATGCGAAAATTTGCGACTGTCTTTTGGAGTCGTGGAGAGCTATTATACTTGAGTGTTCTTCTCATTCCTTGTGTGAACAAAATGAAAAGCTGTCGTCGCCTAGAAACGGCACATCACTCACGTCAAGTATATTGTTGACGAAAGTCATCCATATTTTAGTACAATGCTTAGTTGCTTCTAAAGCAGGGCTCCCAATTAGCTGAGTTGGAGCCACGAGTTGTGGCGAGCTGGCGCGATCTTATGGCAAGCAGTTTAATCATTAAAACATATTTCTTCATATCACGAAATCGAATTCTTGATATCAAGAATTTCCATTGCTTTACAACGTAAAATTATTTCGTGATATCAAGAAATATGTTTTAATGATAAAACGGCTTGCCATAAGATCGAGCCAGCTCGCCACAACTCGAGGCTCCAACTCGGCTAAGTGGGAGCCCTGCTTAAGAGCTAGTAGCAATTCTTACGAGGATGGTGAATTTAATTAACGTTTGATAATTATAATAAATTATACTATTTTGTACTACTACTACTACTACTACTACTTCTACTACTACTACCACTACAACTACTACTACTACTACAACTCTAACACTGAACTATTCCTGAAAGTAGCGGCATAGTTTGTTGATGCCTCTTCTTAAACTACTACTAGCTTTTTGTATGCATGGTACAAAAACATATCAACATTGAGAGAAAGAGAGAGAGAGAGATATAGAGAGAGAGAGAGCAACAACTATTATTATTTATCTTTCTACACGTCTACTTCAATTTCCACCATTCTCCTCCTTTTCCCCTTCTCAGCTCTCCCTCCCTATCTCTCTCTCTCTCTCTTAGCTTTTTACACCTATATGTCTCCCTTTCCTCTCTGTACTCTCTACATCTATCTCTCTCTCTCTCTCTCTCTCTTTCTCTTTCTCTTTACGCTCTCCACCCCTTCACCCCTAGCCCTCTCTCTCTCGATATCAAAGTTTTATATCAAGAGCGCACAAACAGCATGTGTCTTTCATGCAATCACATCAGATCATTTTACCCATGTCACGAATAATACACGAATGTTTTAAGGTAAACACTTCAAACTCAAGCCACTCCTCAAAGCTCATAACTTCCATGCATCTCATAATCGATTGCACATCAAACAAATCAAATAGGCGATGACAAGAAGAAAGGGAAAACAACGATAATTGTAATCCCGATCATCCATTGATTTTTTGTTTCTTCAAAAGATTAATTGATGGGGCTGACGTCATCGCCGTTAGAATATCGACCCTCCCAATTGACCATACCAGGGACCTCACAATATTTCTATCGAACAAAAGACGCGATGTTTATTGATGTCTCACGGTTGACAAAGAAAAATTTGGTAGCATCCTTACAGTGAAACTTTCCTGGACTCTTTAAAGTTTGAACTGAATTGCCTCCTCTAAATCGGTTCGAATTCACAAAGAGCACCGGCATAAATTATGAATCGACTCCCTCTAATAACCTGATGCTATAATTAGACATAATCAAGGGCGTAACCAAATTCTCAAAAGCGGGGAGGGGGGGGGGGGGGGGGACCGGAGCGTTTGGCAGAAGGGCGGGGTATGCGGGCTGCTTTTTAATGCACTATAGAGTAACAAAATCAACCAAAACTAGTCGGGACAGAATGCTACGATGTTCACATGTCCCGGCCTGCCGCCTGTTGACGCCCTTGGAATTATATGTAACTTAAGCCGCCTATTATTTACTCTACTTTTTAAACTATAACAGTGGATCAATAATGCCATGATTATTTGAATGATATGTCAATGTTACAAGGCCGGCAGAAACGCAAATTGACTAAAAACACATTGCTAAATGTATTATTCCCCATCACCCACATTGTCTCATTTCCCTATGACTTCAAATTAAATGTGTATTCAGCTGATGGTGTAAGTTACGTTTCAGGTATCAAATAGTCTTTAATCAAGTAAGTTTGCTTCATCTTTTCAATGAACATGATAAAAATGAACGTCATACCGATATTAAACACATACATGACAAAAAATCAAGTATTCAGCCCAGTTCTCTAGATAGTCTTTTTCGCAGACTGAATAATTATCGATGGCTTGGTCAGGTAAAAGGTGGATTAGTGGTGAGGGGGGGGGGGGCACGATCAGCGGTGCCCTCCCCCTTAAAACCCAGTTGGCAAAACTTAATTACCATGATTAAACAACATGACAACAATAATGCCCCTCCATTATTGAGTAATTCGGAGGGTTTGTTCCCCCTACCCGACCCCCTTTACAAAATCCTTGATCCCTACGCGTGCCAGACTAACCCGTCTTAAAACGAATAGAACTTACTTTGCCAGAGTTATTACTGCAACGCTCTTTTCGTCTGCTTTGACGATGGGAACCGTAGAGGGCCGTCTAACTTGTTCGCGCTGCCCTTCTCTTTTGCTCGACAACACTTTCGACGCCGACACCGACGACCGAGTGAAGAAAATGACGTCGTTTTCGTTGACATGGTCCCAAGGTTTAGTTTTCTTCAATCGCTCTAACTGTAGCGAGAGCAATTCTGGACATTTCATCACTTCGAGTCGTTCGGAAGAGTCTGCCTCACCTTCAGATTTTTCACTATTATAAATGAATGCTGCAGACGACGATTCCTCAACACCGATACTGCTATCGTCGCGACGGCACGTGGAGCCCCCTGTGTTGCTAAGCGACCGATTTGTATTATTTTTAAGATTGCATCTAGAACGTGGTATTTCATAGGGTGATCTCTTATTCATGTAATCCATGTTCATCATAAACTCCAACCTACAATAGCAAAATGTATTATTGAGTACTTGGGGAAAAAAACGTTTTGTCGTTTCTAGCAACGGCATAAAATGCCCATCATCCCCATGGGAACTCTAATACGAACAAAACGTCTAATGGATTGCGTGAAAACCGTAACGTGGAATTAGCGTTGTATTTTTTATTCAACAAGAAGTTTTGCGCATTTGAAAGATTTATGAAAGTTTCACGGTGGTTAAAACTTTCGTCGGAATCATGCAATTGCAGAAAATACAAAAATACTTAAACTGGTTGATGTTTTTTCCTTCCTGTCTATTCTGAGCTTGTATTCCTTACTGCATTACCCAATAGAGCATAGATGGTTCTTATCAAGCTGTCTTTATTTTCTCCAAGCGTTCCAACATAATTTCGTCATCTTATATTTTGCATCAATACTGTATCAGAAATTAAAATTGAATAATTCGAATTCAGTGAATCTCAGCTACTTAAAAAGTGATGCTCAATCGAAGGCACACATACATGTACGATGGAATTTGACAGATAAGCCATTTGTTCCTGTCAAAGACAGATTCGTAATTTTTATATCACTAAAACGATCGTGGATTTGTGTGAGAGCGCGATAATAATAAGCAAGTTCCTGTCAGTTCTATTTCATAACATAATACTTCTTTCATCACATTTATATGTGATTACATAGAGATGGAACGTTTAGTAACCATTAAGATGAAATCATATGATTCATGCATCCTCTCATCCGCGGCGTTTGTGACTGGCGATTACTTGGTCCTCTCAGAAGTTTCAACTGAAGCAGCTTCCTCATAGTCGCATTGATGCCTTCCTCAAATCCACGCTCCTTGAAAATACTATACACATGATGAAGGCACGTCTTATATTGTCGAATCCTCAAGACTTATGCCAACGATCTTGTAAGGATGTCATAATCAACCATCTTTGAACACATTTATGCCAGTGATGCCGAGCAGTATTTCCATTGAAAAGGTGGCCACTTTCAACCACTTTGAAGTTAATATCAGACAAGGCATCAATAGGTGTATCTCACGAGAATGCCCAGTGGAGGCATGATTGTCCAGTGTCCCTGATTTAAAAAAATCGATGTGATGTTATCCTTTGGTAAGAAAAAAGTCCTGTAATAACTATTCCCGAGTCTCTCGGATATAACTTATAGCAATTGGCTCCATTTTTAGCAGTCAGCTAAAATATAAATCAACAAAGATTCATAATCAGTTTGAACACAGGACTTTAAAGATGTCCTTCTACCACCGCAGATACATTCAACATAATCATCAGCAATCGAACTGACGGCCTATCGCTTTTCCATTAGGCGTTACAAGTTAGAGAAGCTTTTGACCAGCAATGTGTCAACAAAACAGATACATTGGTGTCCGTTTCTTTGTTTGGCGATAAAAGCTAATCAAATGCTCCTTTGTTTCCGTCAAGAAATCTCTACAAATTACTCTCAATAATTTGCTCAGTCCCGTTTAAGGATATAATTCTGTTTCTGGAAGTATCAATATATCGGGTCATCCACGGTTATTTGAACCAATATTTTCATATGATAGTCCAATAACGCGGTTGGTTTTGTTGTCATGACGCTGTCACTCTCCTGTTGTGAAATCGCAACAAAATTTGAATGGAAAGATGTTAATCTGAGCATGGACCTACGTACAGGTCCATGATCTGACTGAGTGAGGCAATTCTGTTGTTGTTGAAAAGACCAAACGTATAACTGTTTTTTTGCTGTTGACATTCCCGAAGCGGCTATAATAGAAATAATCAATGTCATGCATTTTCTCACGTTCGTGTGCGACTGTCAAATCTGTGTCAACAATTCCTCAAAACTAAATTCAATCGATATTGATTAGAATTCCAAAATAGTTGCATGATATCCAATTATCCAAAATATTAGTGGTAGAGCGGTGGTCTTGTAAACTGCAGATCACGGGTTCGAAACCAAGTCAAAGCGATAGTGCCATCTAGTAAGGCATTGATCTTCATTACCAAGTCCCTCAGAGAGGACTTAAAGCCGTCGGTTCCCTGGTTAATTCCTTACAAGCACACACGTGCTTTCTTAGAAGTCAGATGAGAACAAACTATCAAACCAAACCAAATACAACCATTCAATTTCATGGATTATTAGGTGCTCAGCAGTTAAAATCCAACTCTGAAGTATGAAATTGCGAGACGCGTATAAGACATTGGCTACCCATTGTTGTCAGAAGTTCTATTCATTATGTTCAAATCCATGAAAGAACTTGGAATAGTACGGTGGGCTTAATTTGGGCTAACGCCGCACAGTCGCGGTGGAGGTCCAGGCTAGGTTCTAAAATGTCGACTTGCTCAGGTATACCATGGTCATACTCTCGGCTCCATTTCAAAACAAATCTGAAGTTGATGTTTGTCCGTAAGAGATCTCGAACGTATTAGTTTCTAGCGAAGTTATTTTGATGGAAACAGAATATAGCACTGTGTTACCTATATTCTGAATGCGGTAGAAGGAATTTTAGCAATGTAGCTCTCAATACACCGAATATATTAAAACAGAACAAATAGAGTATCACGTTGTATACAACTAAACAATATAATACGGCAAAAGTAAATTTACACTAATAATTTATTACGTTTAATCCATTTCACACAGGGGTATACACACATAGCCTAGCTTAAATATTTTCACGATTGCTTGAATAAATTGGACTAAAGGGCATACAATAAAGTAATAAAGATGGAAATATACAACCTGTTATTTCATGAGTTTGAATTTAAATTAATCGTGGATAGGTTCAAAGGGGTGTTATGCGGCATTATCTTAGGTCCAGAGAGAATAAACAAATATGCTATCAGAAGATGCTCAATTTGTAGATTTTGTTTCCCTCTGGACGGGGCAAGATCAAAGATAGTTCCCCTAACATGGATAGTTTAAAGGCACTCATTAATTCCAACAAAGATTTAGAGTATAGAATAGCTAAGTATAAGGGTAGACTTTCAAAAGTGGAGGATAGACTTTATCTGATGTTATGATGTATAATCAATTAGAAGACATATTTTTATAGCATTTTCATTGACTTTGTTTACATATTTACTTTTTCACTGCCATCTACCTTTAATATCTTGTTCATTATGATCGTTCTTTGTTTTTTATTAATAAAAATTGAAATAAAATTAATGATCAAAGATAGTTATGAATAGTCATCAACGTCATATAAATAATGAATATAAACATTTAAAAAGAGACTAACTTTTAAGACAGTTTTCATGACTGAATATAAGTACACCTACATGTACGTACATTTCATGGCATTGTATTATACAGTGAAAAAGGAGTTGCTTAGTAATCCTCCAGTGCATGTTCACTTGTTAGTATAAAAAAACACTCGAAAACGAATTCGAGTGCAAAGATCTAGGTTCCTCGACATCACTATAAAGTCCAACCTCGTCATCATACTCCATCTTTAACGAATATGGATGCCGTTCCCGTTGTCGTCCCGTACATATTGCTCCCCCTGCATTCGTACATGGCGGCATCGTCCAGGCTTACGTCTACGATATCGAGCCACGTGGTTACCATGAACTTCTCCGGTCCGCCGTGCTCATGGACGACGAAACGGACATCGTCGCCGGGGATGACGGGCTGGGTGGACGATGGGAGGCTTCCTTTTCGTCGCCATTCGACCTTGGGTACGGGCTGGGAGGCGAACTGACAGTGGAGAAGAGCCCGATCGCCTGAGCGTAGAACGACATCAGAGGGCGACATCACTAGTTTAGGAGCTGAGGAAGAATCACCATTGCGGAGAAGAACAAGAGGATAAGACAAAGATTTTTACAAATATCATTTTTTTTTAATTGTTAATGGTGGAACGTAATGCATGTTTATTGGGCTGTATGGTAATACGATTTATCAGAAAAATTCCCACATTTAACATAGGAGACTATAATCATATGGGTTAAGTCATTAAGAGCACTCGGAGAAATCGGAGAAGAAAGTACAAATTGTGAAGGCTAACCATCCGATGAGGGGTTGGGTGTGGGAAGGAGTACTTTTTTTTTTATTGATTATCTTCTTTCTTGCCTTTTTATCATTTCTCATTCCTTTTTCTTTCCATTTCCCCTCTTTTAAACAAAAAAGTTGTCCTCTTTTGGGGGCCATTTGTTTTATAGGGTGCATGCCACACTGCACCGCTCCCCCTCTTCCTGTCGATACTTTACGGGTTTTACATGTTCCAGGGTAATGTTTTGATAGCGTGAACCGACCGACAAATCTCAACATTTAAAACCAAGATAGCAATGAAATATGAGTATTCCCTAAGTCAATACTGACGACAGCATGAAGAGAACAGATAAACATTGCTGAGTGTAATATCTGGTACTACACAAACAGAGGTCGAAATTTGTGTTTGGGAACTACTTTTATTCGTGCTCAGAAATTGTTGCCACCCCCCCCCCCACTTCCCGTTGTTCCCCGCAGAGTTTCACGGCGCGTTTGTCATTGCTTATACCTCAGAAATGAGAATCTGACAGATAGCAGCAAGATTCACTATGGATGATATATACCTGTCATCAAATGATGGGTTTGAAAATTATTATTTTAGGATGTTTTTCCTGCAAATTGATTGGAAATCCAAACAGAAATGTGAGAAACAACACGCCTCGCAGTCAGGAAAGCATGATTTACATCGTATCTTTAGCAGCCATAGCCCCAAGACATGAAAACGTCAATATCGGCGGGATTTAGGGCATTTTGAGAATATGAAAATCGCTCTCTCAGATTGTTAACACAAATTATGTCTAGTGTCTACTGATTCTTACATTTTGTGATTTAACAAAATTATTTTTTGTTTTTCATGGACAGACCTTTCTTATTAAAGTGCGGGTATAAAATATCTAAGATGTGAAAATAATTCTTCTGAGAAAATTCAAACGTCATATAATATTTCTGTAATTGTATATGACGATAAGATGATAGAGCATGTAATTATTTTCTATTAATTTTGACACTTTGAATAATGAATGAAAATGGGTGGTATATACTAACCTCCTTTGCACATTCCAGGGGCGACTTCTTTAATCACCGTCTTCGAATCCTTCTCGGCTTTCTTCATCAGGCACCTGTTGTCGTAGGTGACACCGTCTGATCCACACACCATCTCATCGTCCTTGCACACGCAGACGGTCTCGACCGACCTCAGGTACGCATGCACTGCCATCGAGCGAATATCAGACGATCTCCAAGGGAGGTCCTTGACGGGGCGACAGTGCATGTCACCCCAGCAGCTCCCGAAGTGGTACTTCGTCGGGTCCCATCGGAACGACATCGGTTCGACGTCCGAACCCGTTCTCGACGCCCACTTCGAAAAGAACGCTTCGTATTCGGAGAACGTGCCGTTGTCGGGATCGCAATACTCGCCCAGGCCGTTGGCGCAGACGTCGCAGCACCGGCATGGACCGCGAGTGTCTTGTATCGTCCCGTATGGACAGCGATCGACGATGTCGGGACATTGGCGACATTTGCAGTCACATTTAGTACTATTGTGGACTCTATCTCGATGATGATTGACATAATTTTCGCAATCTTTGTCGGGGTTAAAACTCGGTGACGCATGGGCGATTGTGAATGAAAGTCGAATAGCTAAAATTGCACACAAGATGATGTTGAAATCCATGTCTGTTTTCTTGTTTCTGATTGCGGTAGACAGCAGTTGTATTCCTTTCGATTCAAGAGCCTAGAAAAGATTCTCGAGAGACTTTAAACGAATTCACAATTTCCATTTTCTGGTACATCTTGCCCAGTTTTACACAGCGAGAGTCATAACCAACTATCGCACCTCATTCACAAATCGTCACCCGAAAAATGTTTTGGTTAGACCATGCAGTTCACTATACAAACGTTTTCACCGATAAAATCAACAAGACAAAGAAGATTATGACGTTGATGCTCAGAAAAATCTGATGTAGTTGGTATAACGAGAAATAGTAATCCAGTAACCACTAATTATTCTTTGTTTTCCAACAAGAGTATCTCTCCTCCAAGATTTTCGTCACCGGTTTCGTTAACCCAGCAATGGCGGCTTTCAAGATGCTGTAACAATCTTCAACTGTTTTTCGGCTAATGCCAAATGAAATATTTAACGTTGCTGTGCTCTCACAGGTTTGCTTACCAGTTGATATGACTAAAAATGTTCAAATCATGCAGCATTTTCTACTGAATCGTTTGCCTCCCAAGAACTCTCTCTCTCGTTTGCGAATAAAGCTCATCCCAGTTCCCCAACGCGCGAAGATGATCTTGTCGTACAAAGGGCATTGAACTCGGCGGGCTATCGGCGGAAGGTGTCACCGAGATGTTAATTCTCGCCTGGTACCGCTCAAGAATGAAAACGAGGGTAAAGATGGGCTCATGATTGCACCCATCAGGGGTTGCCTGGCATCCTGGTAGGTCCGTAGAGAGATGGAGTGATAGCGAAACAGAAAGAGAGAGAGAGAGAGAGAGAGGGGGGGGGGGGGTGGTGGTAAAGAGAGATTGGACGAGGCGGGGGATGTCTTCTATTTATACTATACGTTGGGTTGAATGTTATTTTAAAATTTCCACGAAAAAAGAGCAGGCGAATATAGCGGTTCATTATTAATAGTTGCAGTTATTTGGCAAAATTATGTTTTAAAAGCAATTTGGACCACAGCTGGGTAGAAAGTGACGAGAAACGAGAGAGTAATAAAGAAAAGAAGAATCAAATCATAGCAATAGAGGGGAAGGTGGGACGTAGGAGAAAAGGGGAGACAGGTGGAGAAAGAGCGAGATAGATACACGGAAAGAGAGCTCGTGCCGAGGATTGGAAGGAGAAGAGAGAAAAGAAAACAATGAAATGGCAAGATAGACGGAGACACAATGTGTGACATGAACGAGATTTAATCTCCCAGAGGGAATGAAGGTGAGGCACAGAGAGAGAGAGAGAGAGAGATGAAATAAATAGGTGGGGGTACAATGAAGCAGGAAAATGCGAAGAAATTCGAAGTAGCAGACATGCATGACATTACGCAGGTGAAAAAAGAGCCATAGAGGGGTAATATCAATGTTATCCCTATATTATTTGGTATCCCGCGAGGGGGCGAGCATGTAGACCTCGATTTACCATCACAAAGGTTATCGTATATCTGGGGCGCCAGGTAAGGTTCCCCGCTGGTTTTCCGCATGCTTCGTGTACTTTGTACACCTGAGGAGTTACTCACTTTTGCATGGGCGGCATTTTTTGCAGCCGAAAACTATAGCAGCGCAGCAGAAAACTTATTACAATATGAAGAATGTATAAAACATACCTAACTCCTGTCTGGCAAAGGGAATGATGTGTATTATTTGTTTTGTAAGATGATGTTTTTTTTAAATAAATAAAAAGATGTTTTATAACATGATTTTACTAATGACCGGTCAATAGTAAAATTACGTGTTAGGCTAAACAAATGTCTGGTCACGTGTACTCCCAAAACCAATCATTTGATTAGAATCCGCTTCATCATCTTATAAAGAGCAATATACAACCTGTCTATATGCGTCTCGAAGTTATCCTGGCTCTATAGCTCTTGCTGTCGTGATGCATAGTGCATTACAAGAATCAATCCAAACAGCAACAAATATATTCTTACTAGACCTGGGTCGAAAGAGGAAAATAGAGATTAATGTCTTGCCGAAGGACATTTGTCGTGAAAGGGGCTCGAACCTCGAACCTTCTTTTCTCCAGTCAAGTGATTAAACCAATGGAGCACGGCACATTGATATATAACGGGTAATCATGCTGCCTCAAAGTTGTTTTAGACCCCACCCTAACGTGTTTGTCCCTCGATCATAATCCCCCCCCCCCGTCCTCCCCATCAGCAGCCTTAAACATTATCGCCCAGCATGCACAGGAACTCGGATTTCGGAAAACATCGGCAAGATTCGGTTCCGGTATGTTCAAGAAAGTTCGCGTGCTGTCAATTTGATTGAGATATGTGATGTCATGTTATAGAATTGTCTTTCGTGAATGTGACCATGATTATCTTCCATGCATGTAACGCAACTGGTCCGATTCTATCGGGTGCGAACAGTTGGTGAAGGTGAACGTACTTTACACCAGAACTCGTCTCAAAAAGCTCATACCATCACGAAAAATGTCATGTCTCATGAGAACTAGTCGACGCTCTACAAGTTTCATATAAGTTACACTGCTGTACAATTCGTGAGCCAGCTCGAAATGTCTTGAACGCTTTAGGATCATCAGTAAGATCGAATGATCTGTTTTGACATGACAATTTGAGATGTGAGTCCAATTTTTGACCTGTAAACCGACCGAAAGCAGTATCGACTACGCATGGTTTTACGACATGTCCTGATAGCTGGCGCTATAACAAAAATGGTTTCATTGGTGGAAAGAGAAAACTCGTTTCACTTTGGGCAATCTTGCCCAATAATCATGATAGTACATAGTACAGGTGATTGCATGTATTCCAACTACATGCGTTTGATGACAACATTATACCAATGAAGAGAGAGCTTACTTTGAAATTACAAAATTTGCCGCAAAATGTACAAATGTCAATAAATCATAATGATATTAATAAATACATGATCATAAGAGACTCTGATATAGGCTGATGTACACGAATCTTTTGTAATGTTACAATGTTATAATGCAATAAACTTATTCATTATTTTTTAATTTTTTTTCTTGCGAAATCAAATCAATGTTGCATCGACCGTGCACGTCCTTTGAAAACAACTATTTTGTGCTGATTTGATCATTCAAATAATGCTAATTTGTTCATGTAGACAGCATCTCTAGATGAAGTAAATGCATTGGTTCAACTGCCTAATGCCAACATTACCATTATCAAATCATGAAAAGGAATATTTGCTCGAGCTAAGTTGCTGGGCTCAGATCTTACAATTCAACCCCATCACGGTTAGATCATGAAAAGAATGATTATTTGCCATAGTCAAATATTCGGTTCAGAACTCGATCTATTTACCCAACAAACATCGCGAACATGTTCAAATATTCCAATATTTGTCCGGTTGAGCAACGAATTTCCAGATCATTGGAAAACATATTATAATGAGTGTCTCTTAGAGTGTAGAATATTAGTAGCAAAGGGTACTAATTTGACTCCCTGTGCACCTTCCGACTTCCATAATATTCCCTTGTGGCAATTGTTCAATAATTTGGAAGAATTCGAAAGAAAGAAAAAACAAGCTCATTGTTAAAAATCTTCCACGTGGGGATACAAGAAAAGTTTTCAATCTCAAATGTCTATTGATACGAAGCAAAATGAAAGAAATGGCTTCTTTAAAACATATTTGATTTACTGATACAACCAATACCTGACAAGGCTGACAACCTGCCTAAGTCAAATTTCTTATAAATGTTTACAGTCTCACCAAGTGGTCTCTATTATGGTATTACTTTTCCTGTAAACACTTTTAACTTTGTTTCATTTTTCAACTATATGAGTCCCCGTCACTTTTGGTATAAGCCCTACACAGAGTGGCGAGAGTGCAGTATCTTTATATCCGATTTAAATAATTGATTGGCCGATTGAAATAAATTTCACCAACAGCTAAGAATTCAGTTTGTCAAAGCCCCCATGCATCAGGGTAAAATCAATAAAACCACAATTTTCATTCCATTCCTTGTGTACCATTCACTCGGCCGTATTAGTGAGATGGGAAGCACATGCACGATTCTAGCCGTTACCACGACAACGGGTAAATAACCTCAAACACCTATGAACTTAGGGGTCAGCGCTGTAGGATCATGGTTATTAGGCTCATTCACACGCGCACATTTTGTGATATTCAGATCGCGATTCAAATATCAAAATGTTTTCCGTTTAAACACAGGAAGACAAGCCCTGTATCTCTCTTTTGTACACACCCACATTCCTTTTTCGGCAAGATAATCGTGATAATTAAAACGCACTTTTAGTGAGATTCTGAACGCGATCAGGAAATTGTAGGTTCACATACAACAAAAAGAAGTGAGATTCTGATCGCGATTCAAAATCTATGTTTGCATCTCACTAATTTCTCTCTGTGTGAATCTATATTGTGTTCGAAATATGAACAAGAAAGTGACGTATGTATGTGATATGGTTTGTTGACGTGAGTCCTTGATGCTCACTGTGTTAGTCATATAAGGTATTATATAGTGCCTATATAATATAATCACACGGAAGATGTAAATAAGTATTTTAGGATTGGTGTTGGATTGTTTCAAAACTTACGTTGAAAATTGATCATTGTTGTATTTAGTTACATTAACTACTTAGATGTTTTCTTTCCATCTCAGTTATTGCACAAAAATCACAATTAACAATATTTATGAAGTTTAGTGCTATGCATGCAGGATAAATCCAAAGGCAAACGTGACGGATTTTTTTTGTTAAGCATCCGGACACAACCCCCTCCCCCCATTCATATCACTTTGACATGAGACTAAATCAATGAAATTACCATCATAACTCTGTTTGGTAACCAAACGGTCTATTGTTCGGTCATGTACGCACGTCTGCCCTTCAAATGAGCCAAGTTACAAGTATGACAAGCTCACCTACATTAAAGTAACCATTCCGTTATCATCGTGTCAAGTCCTTCAAGAAGAAATCGATTGTGTACAACATTAGAGGTAGCCGAAGAAGATTGCACAAGTGCCTTAGAGAGTGGCGTTGTGTGGGTCAAGGGGGCTCCGATCTTACTAGTTGGACGAAATGCAAATTATCTAAGCAAACGAAAAAAGGGGGTGGTATGGGAAAGTATCCTGTGGACCTCTTTTCTTATTTATTTTCACCTTTTGCTTTTTGCTTTTTCACCTTTGGCTTTCTTTTCTCTCTTTAACGATCCATTTTGAGTGGGTCCAACCGTTTTCCTTTAAAGTTCCTTCTCCCATCTCCATTTCCGTTTCTTTCATCTTCCATTTTATAATTTTATTCGACATTCGGTTGAGAATGTGCCCCTGCCCCCCATCAGCCCTCCCTCTTGCAGATACGTCACCGTTGGACCAAAAGCAGTATGTACCTCGTGTGGAGCAAGCTTATAATACAATCATAGATTAGAATGATAAAGGAGACAATATGTGACTAGGACCGCTGTCAACATCATGATGTCATATCGATTTGCCGCCGCCCCCAAGCTATGAACCATGTCATCTTCAATGTCAAAGACACAAAGGAAAGACCCCCCCTCCCAACCATGTCTCCTTAAATGTCAACGATATTACAAAGGAAAGATTCCCCGGGAGACCGTAACAGAAACAAGGACAGTGGCGGATCCAGGATTCTTTGGCAAGGAGGAAGGTTTGAAAATTCTGTAACAAGCGAAAGCAGAGAGAGAGAGAGAGAGAGAGAGAGGGGGAAAAACTAAAGAAATAAAGAAAATGGAAGAAAGAAAGAAAATGACATAAAGAACGAAGAACATTTTTTAAAATGAAGGAAAGTAAAGGAAATCAGCCCTCAATTCCTTCTTTCCCCTTCATTTTTTGAGGGGGTGGGTGGCATGTGCCCTCGCACCTTGGACCCGCCGTTGAAAGACCAACAACAACACACGACAATAATTATTGTCTTCCGAGCTGAGCATACTGTAGATTTGTATAATCACATTTGCTTTATTCTCGATTCACCAAATTAACTTCAAATCTGCATTTTTTCGAAGATCCAGGCTGTTTTTCGGTTGTACGAGATGATATCAAATTTCAGAGATTTGTACGCTGTGTTTTATTTCACATGACAAACACTCGCTCATAAATGTATAGCGTCAACCGTCTTAAGACACAACGGTTCTAAATGTTAAGACAACATGATTAAAAATGAAATGAAATAAATTAAAAGTTCACCGGCAAAATCTTCGCTCAAATAATATTGCCAATCTGCCGTTATTACTTTGTGTTAGAGACATTAAAAATTGGTCTTTAAAGAACTCTTTGAAGCAATATGTTATCTGTGTTCCTACAATAAATCTTTCTCTTACCTGAATTTAAAAAAAAAGCAATATTAATTATAACCTCAAGATTACATGTTGGTATATTTTCCGGTAAGCGCATTTTGAGGTTACAGTTAAGGCCAAAATGTTAACAAATTATGAAAAAAAGTAAGAAGGAGGCCATTTTCTATTTTCTCTTCAAAATGGTTGCTCGGTACATTTTCCAAGACGTCCGGGCGGGCTATTTTTATTTTTTCCGAAAAAGATAATTTTTGCAGTATATTTTTTCGTGATTTTCCATTAAAACAAACTAAACAAATAAATACAATTTATAAAAAAGTAAAACAGCAGGCAGCCTCAAAAAAAAAGCGGGCAGGGGCGCTAAACATTATACCCCCATAAGTACTGTTTCTTAAACCACAATGTATGTAAAAAGTGTGGCTTAATTGCTCGTCTTTCTTAGCGTGGTAGCACGAGCTGCTCGACACTACAGTGTGAGTCAAAAAAAACTTTACACCTAGAAAAATGCTAATAATTTTAAGAATCATTTATGAAAAGTAAATTATTATACACCATATGAAAGAGTGTTTCATCCCAAATCGTTTGGTACCATTTTGGGTGGTATGTGTTCACGCTTGGATAAATAGGAGGCATTGTTTGCGAGAGTGCAAAAATCGACTTGCGCCAAATAATGCTTATATGATGTTTGAATAAAACAATTGGGATTTCGGTATTAATTCGGTCTTTGCAGATCCAAATAACATCCCTACCAAAATTAATCATGTCACACATATCAAAACACACACAGAGTCACACTCAATAAGTCACACAAACACACGCACACACTCGCACATACACACACACACTCGCATAGCAAATTTAGATGTGACAGTTTGGATCGGCCTTCTTGGAAAAGGAAGTCTTCTTGGACCCTTCTTCTTTGAACAGACAGTGAATGGGGAGCGCTATCTAAGAATGATAGATGATCAGGTTGTCCCGGCTCTGGATCAGATGGCACGATTTAGGCGTCAGAGAAACGGTCCTTTCAGGCACCTTTGGTGGGCACAAGATGGTGCCCCTGCTCACAGGACAAGGATTGTGATGACCAGGTTGAGAGAACTCTTCGGGAACAGGATCATCGCTCTGAACGAACCTGTGGAGTGACCACGTCGATCCCCGGACCTAACACCGCTTGATTTTTTCGTCTGGGGTTACCTCAAGTCTCGGGTGTACCAGAGCCCAACTGCGAACCTCAACGACCTACGAGAGAGGATCAGGATTGAGAGCGAAGCACTTGGGAGAGACAGGCGCATGCTTCGTCGAGTGTTTCAGGAGATGCTCCATCGCGATAGAAAGTGCATCGAAAGGGACGGAGGTCATGTCGAGGAGTAGATGAACGGACAGTAATACTTGCTGGTCACAAATGAAGCTTCAAAGGATCCATGATGATAAGCATTTGAATTAACATTATCATCATAATTATGATGATCGTTAACAATTTGAAGATCAAGTAAAAAATAAAGTATTTTACTCCAAATGAACACCATTATCATATGTTTGTGTTTGTGCGCGTGTGTGTGTGTGGGTGTGTTAGTGTGTGTGTTTCATATGTGCGCGTGCGTGTGTGTGTGTGTGTGACTTTGCTACTGAAAAAAGCATCTGCAATGCATCTCATTTCATACATTCAATTCATTCTCTCACTTTAATACTTTGGCGCAATTCGATTTTTGCACTCTCGCAAACAATACCTCCTGTTCATCCAAGCGTGAACACATTCCACCCAAAAATGGTACCAAATGATTCAGGATAAAACACTCTTTCATATGATGTATAATACTTTTACTGTTCATGAATTATTTTTTAAATTATTAGTAATTTCCTAGGTGTAAAGTTTTTTTTGACTCACACTGTATAGCAAGTTGTTTGTTTTAGCTCCCAATCGCGACACTAAAAGCTGAATAGACGAACAAAAGTCCTTTTGCAAACTCGCCATGAAGTCATTTTAGACACGAGTTTACCTTTCTAATTGGATATGTCTACAAACCCATATTACCATTACAGCTTAAGTCTGGCGTACCCTGCAGAATCGTAGACAATGTTTTGTTTGTGTCATTTGCTGAGAACCATGCGTGCCTGGGACTAAACTCTTGGTAAAACAATCATGGTGACGACTTAAAAAACGAGAAGACGGATTGATACAAATTTCGAGTCTAATATAAAATACATGTTAACTTGATTTTTCATCCTCCTTGCTTAAAAATAACCGATACAAACCATCACATAACGCCGATGGATGAAACTCACGTTACACACACTACATGGTGATATGTGGGGGTAACCTTGGGCGAGCTTTCAGGTTGTCGCGGGCATACAGTTCCATTACACTGGTGTATAGTGTTTTGTCATGAATAATTATGGTAATTAAGATATATGCTATACCTCACGGAGCAGTACTAATTGAGCACAAGTACACCGAAAGTCTGTTATTATTGTGGCAGCGGTGGGATTGAGGTCTCTGTGATAAAAAAAATGCCTCGCCATTTCCCTCGAGCCGAAAGTAAACCTTCGTATTCCTAAAATCATTATAATAATTACCTAAACTCTGATATATGTAGTACACAATGATGTTTTATGCTGAAAATATTATGTAGGCGTGAAGAAAATGGTCTAGGAACGTGAGACGTAGCTGTACTTTACAAGTTTATTACGAGCTTTCGGCTTGTGAGGCCTTCTTCACGCCTACATATTCTGGAACACCCGTTGTCATGTCAGAGTTGAGAATTCTCGCATTTTTGTATATATATATATATATATATATATAAATTATAGTCAACAGAAACGATATAAAAACAGATTAAGAAATTAAACAGATGTGTCGTGTATTTATCATTTTGTATCACACTTCATCATGAGACTCTACACTCTTTCTTGATTTATCGAAAAAACATATAGGTCTAAATTTCTATCAAATGCATGAAATGTGAAACCTGAATGTTGCTCTCGAAGACACCTTTAGATACATAAATAAATTTGATAGAATAAAGCTTATCGCGTATGAATGAGAGAACATATAGCTCTCATTTATTTCTTCCAATATGTACAATAAAAAAACAAGTTTACATCAAGATTGTAAGGAGGGGATCGCCAGAGCAACAAAAAAAAACACAGAAAAAACAGAAAAAGAACAGTTGTATATAAATAAATCATGCTGACGACACCCGGAGGAGGTGTGGCCGTTGCGACGCCACACTCCAGCACTCTACAAAACCGAGTGGCAAGATAATTGACGTTATTTAACTTGATAATTTAGAGAGAAGGAATCTTTTCATTCGTTTTTTAAAGAGTGCATATCATTGTGTGTGTTGAATGTCAGATGGCAAGGAATTCCAGATAATGGGGCCAAGGCAACGAACTGATTTAGAAGTATTTTAGTTTCTGCTTTCTTCTGTATATTATGCAGCTCTCAAAGTCGACTTGACATAATACTTGGCAAGAATTATTAGCATCCGAACTGAACTGTCTTGCACTATGCATGTACAGCTTCAGGAGAATCTCTATAACGCCCAGTGATGTTGAAATCGTATTCTAAGATATTGATCTGTTTAAAGGGAGCAATGACGAGTCTAATTGATTATTTTCCTACTTCTATGAACACTTTAAACGTATTCACGTCATAGCCTTTTGTACAAGAAACCGGGTCTTACCCCTTTCTTTTGGAGTATATATTCAACAGCTGCATTCGTTTTTTGTCTTTTGTCAAAGGCTTAAGGGTTTCTATAATGTTTGGTAATATTTCAGGTTTCTGTGTGAAGCTCTCTCTCTCTCTCTCTCTCTCTCTCTCTCCATCTGTCTGTCTCTCCCTCTCTATCTCCCCATTTATGCCAGCGCATCTCCATTCTCCTCTCGATCTCGATTCAGAAATACACAAAGTAGGATATGATACTTACGCTACTTTGAGCATGTGTTGTATCATGGCAGGGTCCACGGCAGTTTTGGCCGCCATGTTGGTACTCCCTCGTGTGTCACCTCAGCTCCAGGTAACTCTCCATCATCTCGATCCACATATCAATTATTCATACAGGAACATGTTACAGATATGCAACGTTTTAATGGCACTCATCAGGACTCCATTTGTTCGTATCTCTATATATCCAGGGTAGAGTCTACCAGTACAGATTCGAGATTCTTCAAGTGACCTCTGAATAACTTTTCCTCATCTTGATCCAAATATTAAATCATGACTGTACTGTTTCACAAAAACGTTGTGCATAGTCTTAGTGTTTTGATATCACTTTTTTCAGAACTCTATTGTGGTGTCGATCTCTACGTAGTTCTGGAACATTTCGTTCAACCATCTAGGGTACGTTTCGGTAGGGTTTACCCTACTGAAGCTTGCGAGTTCTTCAAGCGACCTTTGAGGTCATAGGGCACTGTCGTTGGTGTCACGTAGTAGAGTGTATATCTATATAGTGCAATGAAAAAGGCAAAACTCAATGTTCAAGATAATGTTCTTCATTTTCATTGACAATGTAATAATCAGATTATCTCCAAAACTCAACTTCTTTACAAACCAGCTGTGCACAAAATAACTACACTAGAATAATAATAATATTATCCGGATAGTGTTTGAGGTATTATTATGCACACAAGCAAATGTGAAAACTGAAGCATCCAAAATGAAAATCGACCCGAAAACACGTATATCTCGTCAGATGATGGCACAAAGCTTCCCTTTTGAAATCATTCTTCTAACAAGAGTGACAAAAAACACGAAGTTCCATTTGAAATCCTGTGAGGTTCCTTTTTAATGATTTTCGTGGTAATCCTTATGTAATCCCCCAATTTTACCCCACGCGATCCACTTGGCATAGCTGATAAAGCCTTGTTAGGAGTGTATTTAATATGTAACACAGAATAGACTCTCAAAATGTTTAAATATTTGGCCTATAATAGTACATCGTACAACCATATCTTTGGTACAAAAATTTTCTCAAAGCTAGCATGGAGAGACCTACAATAGTATTCATATTGTATATATTTGACCTTACGCATCTATAGTTCAGTTTCACGAATAATGTAGTTTACAGGCGTTAGATCCGTAGCAACCGCACGCACACACATAGCGATGCGAAATGAGAAGAATTCTAGTCAACTCAAGCTAAACGATGTACAGTTCCTCAGATACTTGTGATAAGGCTTTTTAAATGTTTCAAACGTGCTTTTGATTATCAATTTCCGTGTTATTATAACGATGAATGTTCAGATGTTTGGGAAAGCTTACAATAACATTTAGCTATTTAAATGAAAACTTACAATCTCCAAAACATCCAGCGGAATCCGACTTCAATGCTGGTCCGGTAGGAACACCAAAAATGTTGGATGGACACTCAAAGATACCGTAGATGAAAATATCCGTTGGATAAATATGACGGTAATAACTGAAAATCTCGATTTAGATGTGCGATCCAGAAGTTACGCAACGGCTTGTAAAACAGACATAGTAACCTGCAAACAACCAACTCTGATTGGAATCATGTTTGAAAAGTTTATCGATCCAGATGGCATTTTACTGGTCTAGAGGACATAAGAGGATATAGGGGCTTTTATTTAGGGGCGCCCAGCCGTGGGAGACCATTGTAAGAGGGGGTGATGATGAACGCTCGAATGCTCTGTAAAATTGCGATGTGGGTGAGCCTGAATGGTGTTTGACATAAACAGAGTAATTATATTCCATTGCACTCTGAAGCTGTTTTCATTTGTATGCACCCCCGGTGAAAATCTTGCTCATCTCTCTCTCTCTCTTATATATATATCTATCTCTATCTTTATCTCCTTCTCATTTTCTCTCTCTCTCTCTCTCTCTATGTGTGTCTCTCTCTCTCTCTCGCCCTCTCTCTCGCTCCTCTCTGTATCTCTGCCTCTCCTCTCCTCTCTCTCCCTCCATACCACTCCTCGTTCGCTCTTCTCCCCCTTTTATATAACCCCTTCTCTGCTTTGTCGCCCCTTTATACCTTTTTCTATGCCACCCTCTCTCATTTTCGTTCTCTCTTCAGTCTCTCTCCCGGATTACCCCTCCCCCTCTCTCTCTATCTCTCACTCCCTATGATGCCTATTAGGAGTAGATTTAGAAACAGTACAATGATCATCACGATATGTCTGAGACACAAACAATTCATAAAATTCTTTAACGATCAGACAAATAGTTAATTTATGTTTTATTTACAGCCATTTAA
Organism: Strongylocentrotus droebachiensis; assembly: GCA_035222895.1. Taxonomy (NCBI): domain Eukaryota; kingdom Metazoa; phylum Echinodermata; class Echinoidea; order Camarodonta; family Strongylocentrotidae; genus Strongylocentrotus; species Strongylocentrotus droebachiensis. Next base: position 57,631 of record JAVYIG010008607.1, on the reverse strand, counting down.
TGTTTTTTTTAATTATTATTGATGACGAACATTCTAGCAACATAACTTTTGACAAATAATGAGGCTCACTAAATATCCACTCTGTGGAAAAGTCATCTGAAGGGAGCAAAATACATTGTGTCGGGGCACCTTTTTGAACGAGATACATGTAACACCAGCAATCAATGTGATAACGCATGAACGAATTGAATAACTAAGGGTGCGTTTATTGACCAAATTTTTGGCTAGAATCAGGTTTCTCAAACGTCTTTCAGGCAAATTTAGAAGGTGATAAACGCAAAGCCTTTTTTTAAAGGTCTTTAGATATGGGCATAACTAAAGACGCAAAAAGGTGTGTTTTGAATGTGACATACAGCCAGAATCACGTTTCTGAGAAATGATAAACGCAAAGCTGTTTTGAACCCCACATACAAATCGGACCTCCCAGGTTAATTTCCGGTTCGGAGGCTAGCGCGCCATGTGTTGTGTCATGTTGTTGTACAAGCATGTGTGTGAAGTTGACCTCCGAGAAACTGTCTGCTTCCCGGGTCAAACGGCGCAGAGCAGCTGTGCAGAGACAAGGTCTTTATTGTGAATCGTGAAGAGACGATAAACGCGACATCCCGCAAATCACGATCGTATAGTGGGGTTCGATAGTGGGATATGATAGTGGGGTACGATATGTACATATCTAGTGGCAGGACCCAATAAACGCACCCTAAGGCTTATAGGCCTGCCTGAACAAAAATCAGTGTACACAAATTTCATTCTATGACGCAAAGGACTATATGAATTTAGAAACAACTTTCATGAACATAATTGTTCTCGCAGATCGCAGGCAGATGGCGCTACAGTAGTTATCATCACATCGCTTCATTGAATAATATGGCTACAGTCCGGGAGGCGTCTTATTTTTTATACCACAGCGAGCCCGGATTCCAGTATGAACTCATGTTCATACATAACAAGCTACGAAAGCTTGCAAAGAGGTCACAAACAATTAGACTCTGATTATTTACTGCTTTGCCTCACTATTTATAAAGGCAAAACAACTAAATAAATACTGAGATTCGAACACTGAAGTCAACTCCAAAGATCTCCTAGTGGTACGCTGTGCTTAACGATTGAGTTAACGGTGAGTTGATGAAAGGTTGATTTGTATAATTAATATCACCCTATTAACAACCCTACCGAATTCCATGTGCGCATGCGCAGGTTCCCTTCGCGAGCTCAATATGGGCTCGCTATGGTACGATAAAATAAGACGCGTCCGGGAGACCGACAGTCCATTAGACCGACATGTCCGTCTCGTGGGCCTTCTGACAACTTTGGTCAGGATTCACCAGATGACATTGTCGATCTACTGGGGGGGGGGGGGGGGGGGAGTTCCAAAGATAACACATAACAGTCATGTTTGACAGGATGTTTTGTTGTTGCTCGAAACGGTCGGTGGATGTGGAAACTTGTGAGCTGATCATACATTCACATCCCTTCGTAATTTGAGGCGAGGACCCCCCCCCCCCCCCCCCAGCAGATGGTTCACAAAGAGTGAAAGTATATGAAAATATTGACGAGACCAATGGCTGTTGATCTTTTTTAGCATTCTCATAAAAAAGGTCTTTCCAGCTTTCATACCGTCATACGGCTAGTATTATGGAAATTCTGAAACCGAAGACTTTCGATCTTATCATCTAATGACATCTATAACTAGATGGTGAACGAGAGCAAATACTTTGGGTCTCGGCAATCATTTGACATCTAGATGAAGAATACTTTTGGTCTCGCAAGCCTTCTCATATCTGATATGAAGGATCACGAGACAAACGACTTTTGGTCTGGTTCTGGTTCTGGTTCTGGTGGGCTACTGCATAAACTCCTCAGCTGGGATGTAACATGCAGGCGCAGTCGACTGAGCATAGTATCCTATACTTAATTTCTGAAGTGGGCTCTAGCAATTATTTCGCCCATGTTGAGCTTTTGTAAGCCTTTTCGTCAGCCTTCTCACAGCTACTATAAAGGATCACGAGACAGAAGTCTTCTGGTCTCGTCAGCCGTCTGGCAACTAATATAAAGATTTGCGAGATAGTAATCTTTTGGTCTCGTCAGCCTTCTCACATCTGATATGAAGGTGCATGAGCCAGAAGGTTCATCAGCTTTCACACGAGCAGTATTGTGAAAGATCGAAACACCGAAGACTTTCGGTCTCATCATGTTGTCAACCGTTATCAGATGGCTAACGAGACCGAAGACTTTTGGTCTCGTCAGCCTTCTCACATCTAGTATGAAGATTCACGAGATTCATTTTAAAGTGAAACGGACACACATAAATACTCTGTTTCTTTTCATGTAAATATTCTATCTTTCACTCCTCTCTCCACTTCTTTTCAATTCTGCTGTACACTACATGGAGGACGCAGATCGGAGCATCCCAAAGCACCTTCCGATATTCCTTTAATGCTCCTCTTACAAGAGATTTCATTTCGGAGTTATCATGTTGTCCACATAATATTGATTCACATAATAATATAGTTTTGTAGAGTATTTTCGAGCAATCTGTTTCCTTATATTATATCACGACTTTTTCCTTTCCCTCTTTCCTCTCGCTATTCCCTTTGTTTGCAATTCGATTGGGAGGGCACGTCCGCCCGTGTCCCTCCCCCGTAGCTACACTTGATAGCAGATTGTAAATCAGTAATTATCTTCCTCCACTTATTAATATTCAAATCTGTTGTCTTAGTTTTATTTCCCTCTACTACTAGTTTGTATTTCAACATAAACAAACAATATTTGCTCATTATTCTCGTTACTACATTTGTATTAAATTGATTTCCAACACTCGCTTTATAGATTGCAAATAAAGCATAATGAAGTATTAAATCAATATCTGTAACAATTTCTTTAGCGTCATGAAAGCCATATACAACACAAATGGGTGAGAATTTAAAATTTCTACAGAAGGAGTTACATAATAATATTTCAATAGCGTTCCAAATAGGTAAATATTTTCGCATTAAAAAAATATATGTTTTATGGTACCAGGTTTGTTACAGTAATAACACAAAATGTTTTCTTTGATTTTCCATTTGAATAAATTAACAGGTGTTGGTAAAATATTATACATAAATTTAAAGTTGAATTGTATTAAGTAATTATCACGAGCATATTTCAATTTAAATAACCATAGAGAATCCCACTTAATAGAAGAAAAAAATTATGTATTAAGGTATTGTTCCAGAAGTCTACCGCCCTAGATGTTTTTTGGATTAATTTTGTGAGTTCCGTATATATTTTTTTCACAGTAATAGAGTGTATTGATAATTCAAAACTATTCAAATTCAAATTAGAGTATATCATTGATTTACGTTTGTAATCGTTAAAATCATAAATTTGTTCGCCATATTTTATGATTCGCCTCCATCTTTGTTGTATAGCGGTTCTTATTTTGGCATATTCGCTCAACCATCTACTATCATAATAAATAAGTTTATCTTTCAATTCTTTGACAGTCAAAAATCTATTTCCTATCACTGTACCCCCTAAAAATAATATACCCGATTTTATCCAATTTTTATACAACAATGCTTTTCCTTTAAATTTGATATCACAATTTAACCAAATCATTTCTTTTGTAACACTTCATAGGTGTGTTGTATATCTTTTGCATAATTTACTTGCTTTACTGTTAACCACGTACACAGTAAATCACAATAGAAGTCAGGTATTTTTCCTCTATAAGAAGTCACATATTTTGGTAAACATTTACAATTCATAATGATATCAATCCCTCCCAATTTTTCAGTCCAATACTAAAAAATGTTTCCCTTTCTTTTCTTGGAGTTCTTTAAAACTTAGGAAGCTAAACAACAATTTTATTCGTAACGACATAAATTATTGTGTACACATGTCAGCCATATTCATGCCTCCATTTTGAAGAGTATTTATCATGTTTTCCTTTTTCACTTTTGCTCTATTACCCCATACAAAATTATAAAATAACTTTTCATACGCTTTTATCCATTCCATAGGGCACGATAAAACTTGAGCTGTATGAATCAATTTTGAAATCACAAGACTTTTTAAGATAAGTACTTTCCCTTTAAATGTCAAGTTCCTCCGTTTCCAAGAAGTTAAAAGCTGTTGTATTTTAATAAATCTTTCTTGAGACCAATTCATATTCATACTCAAAGATTTATTCTTACTGAAGTATATACCAAGAGATTTAACAAAAGTTTGACACCAACTTATATTCTTTATTGTCTCTCAGGGAGAAGTTTTACCCAACCATATAGCTTTAGTTTTTTTCGTATTTAAATGTATTCCCGATACCCTTTCAAAATTTTCAATCACATGTATTACCTTCCTTCCAGATTTAACGTCTTGTACACAATTTGTCATATCATCAGCCAGTTGAGCTACCTTAATTTCTGTATTGTGTTTTCCGATAGTAATACCTTTAATATTTACATTCTGTCTTATTCTATTTCTTAAAACTTCGTTTTGTTTTAAGTTGGTTGTTATTTCTACCGCACATTCTTTTGATTGCTTTCGTCGCATGTTCCCGAAAAATTTGACTCGTCAATAGGTAAATAAGGCAATTCCACCACCTGGTGCTAAGTTCAACGACGCAACCAATTAAGAATGGGACTCTGTAACCCGGTTCCCCCAGTCTGGGGAAGAGGTACAGAATATTAAAGCCCCATATCCCCATGCCTGCATAACATAAAACGGTGATTACGAAAACTGTGCGCACCCCCTTAAAGATGTCTTGGCCATTGCGTTGTCTGTTGATTCCCTGTTGACCTGCAGTTCTCAAGTTCATCTTACGAATATGTCGGCATGTGATGAAGATCAGACAAACGTTACATGACGTTGTTATCACGATTGTAAGGGCTGCAGGGAGGAACATCAAACTCCCGATCATGTCCATGTATACCAAGTCACTCCATTGCACGTCTGTACCGTTACATTTGCAAAAACTTCTGACCATTTCTGTGCTCAGGAATCCCGGGATAGGCCATAGAAATGCCGTGAATATCACAGGGATTACTAGCGCAAAGAAGAGCACACATTTAGCTCGTTTTGGTGTTGCCAATATCGAATAACGCAATGGCCAAACGATCGTCAACACACGGTCCAAATTGATACAACAAAGTAAGGCAAGCGTTTGGTTGAAAACTGAGTAGTATATGGTAGGCATGAAAATGCAGAAGTGACCGGGGATCGACGAGATGGTGGTGGCTGTAAAAAGGATATTAGAGTCCCAGAAAACACCAAACAGGCCTCCGCACAGGTCAACTATGGCCAATGCTTTGAGGAACAGACGTGTGTTTTCCTGAAAAGCATTTTGGCAAGTCTGCAGAATGTAGAGGGTGAATGCGTTGCACACACAGATCAAGATGGCGCATATTGAGTACAATACACCGGCAATGTATCTCCCGGCTAACGAAAAAAAATTGACGTTGGTTGAGTTGCCCGTATCATTCATCATGAATTTTCTGCAAAACAATTTGGGGAAAGAAATAAACATGAGGTTGTGCTTCTTGAAGAGTTGGGTCAGATTTTGTTGGAAAATGGCATATACGGAAGTGTAATATATGTTATAGTCCGTATTTTCATTCTTAATAGGTTTCCTATTTTTGTTGAATTCCGAAGGCTGAAGATTGTTTAATTTTTACTATAATATTCAAAGAACTTACCCTTAATTGTTTTCCTATTTCTTTTGCGAATCTTACGACGAAGCACTCGAAATTAAATCTGAATCAGATAAAGTATGATAACGCTGATGTGATGTGAAACAGATATGAAATGTAAAGCAAACGTGACGATAATGAAAGAAAATGCAAACATCGTCGTGACTCGTGAGGATGATGTAATCAAGTCAGGCAGAGAATCAGAGAGCCGGATAAGTGGCAAATCCAGAACTTGACGAAAGGGGGCGGGGACGATCGTGGAGTCAATGGAATTCTCTACGGAACGCGAAAAGGATGGAGTAGCGGCGGATGTACCGATGAAGCAACCGGCCCCCCCCCCCCCGACACCGTCTTGTCGACCTTCTTTGGTAGAGGGGGGGGGGGGGGGGCTGGATATCGGTTCTACCCTTTGCTGGATAATAATAATAGTGAACATTTATAATGCACCATGTCTGTCAAAAATGACACTCCTGGCGCAGTTGTATTACATGTACGGATAATACCACCTAAGCAGTGACTTGTTTGCCAAGGTAATGTAACAATGTGGTGTCATGACAACTGTCTTAGTGCACATCATCCAGTTAATTAAAGTGATTCGCAAATTAGATAGTTGATGTGGTGTTCCAGATTCTGAGAGGAAACGTTTACCCGCTTTGTAGGAGTTGGGACGTAATATCAACTCACAAAGCAGGGGCGGATCTACGGGGGGGGGGGGTTAGGGGGTTTAACCCTCCCCCACCCCCTTGCGCTAGCTGCCAAGTGAAAATGTGATGTGCATAGAAAAATGCCATCATGTGTCCAGACCCACACAATATTAGTATACAAATAATACACATCAGTGAGGGCATTAGTAAGAATTACCCACACGAGGTACCTTTGGAACAGTCTCGCCTCGGGCGTTTGGACTGTTTTGAAGGTACCAAGTGGGGGTAATTTTACTAATGCCCGAACAAAATGATGTGTATTATTTGTTTTATAAGATTTGTTTTATTTGTTTTATAAGATTTGTTTTATTTGTTTTATAAAATGATGTTTTCTAACATGATTTTGATAATGACCGGTCATTACCATTGGCTAATGACCGGTCATTACCCAAATTACGCGTGATTACGCGTTAGGCAAAAATAAATGCCTGGTCACGTGTACGCTTTCAACCAATCATTTGATTAGGATCCACGTCATTATCTTATAATAAATGATAGTAGATGCCAGGAAAACATCACTATACGGGGGTTCCAAATAGCAAATAAAATCGCCTCGCCGCTACGCGGCTCGTGGACGATGCTCCACATCGTAGTTTGGTTACCCCCCCCCCCCTAAGCAAAAAGCTAGATCCGCCCCTGCAAAGGTTCTATAACTTACTACTTAGGGTAAGTGCAGGGAATTGGAGACCACCAAGCTTGAACACATCACTTGTCTGTCCGTGTTGGCTTCAATATTGCTATAGAGCCATCTGTGTCCTTTAACAACACTACTGCATATATCCAATTCATTTCGAAGACTAAAATGCGTTCTTTCTCCGAGAAAATTGGCAAAATTGACCAAGCCCATAGGAAAGAAATGAGCCTGCCGCATACTCCTGCGGCAGACTTGCCGCAGATCTGCAGCAGTCTTGCCGCAGACAGTCATCTTTTTCACATGCAAATTAGTTTTGCCGCAGACTTGCCGCAGACTTGCCGCATACTCTTTCAGTATGATGAAGAGTCTGCCGCAGACTTGCCGCATACTCTTTCAGTATGATAAAGAGTCTGCCGCAGGTCTGCCGCAGACTTGCTGCAGACTTGCCGCATACTCTTTCAGTATGATAAAGAGTCTGCGGCAGGTCTGCCGCAGACTTGCTGCAGACCTGCTGCATACTCTTTCAGTATGATGAAGAGTCTGCTGCAGACCTGCCGCAGACTCTTCATCATGAATATTCATATCTCATATAGACCTGCTGCAGACCTGCCGCATACTCTTTCATATCCAGTACGTGGCAATAAAGTATGCATGTAGAAGAACCAGTGATAAACTGATTGATACTTCATAATCGATATTGGCAATATCGATATTACCAATATACCAATATATATCAATATTACCAATTAGGTATATTCTATTCTCAATTGTATTAACTCCATCACATAGATCATTTGAAGTGTATTCAAGAGTAACATTTAAAAAGACACAGGCTCGTACACACATATATATACTAAATATGTATATTGTTTCTCGGTTAGTAATCATATAATCAATATATCTATTGCTAAAACGTGAATGTAATTGTAACATAATCAGACAAAATAATCTATTGGTTAATAATAGCAAAAGGAAAATAGAAATCACAAAAATGATGTGCATTGTCTTAATTTGCTTAACAAATCATGATAAATGTATTTTTCTGTCACACGTGTAAAGTAATAATGAATATGCATGAGATGATTGGTTTCAATTGGTTTCAATTGGCCCTAGCAAATTGTTTGGTTTGACAGAAGCTAAAAAGACAATTAACAGTGCTAATTAACACAGGAATTTACAAGATCATGGGCTCAGCCTGCAACCTCATATGGTACTGCATGTCCTACAAAATGGCCGCCTATAGCCTTGCTTCAGACTGTATAATTTCCCACTTTTCTGTGGCAGACCTGCCGCAGACTGTTCCTGTGGCGTACTGGTATGTGGCAAGTCTGGAGCAAAGTTTCGCCCTGCCGCAGACCGTTCCTGTGGCATACTAGTATGCGGCAAGTCTGGAGCAAAGTTTCATCCTGCCGCAGATCTGCCACAGACTGTTCCTGTGGCATACTAGTATGCGGCAAATCTGGAGCAAAGTTTCATCCTGCCGCAGATCTGCCGCAGACTGTTCCTGTGGCATACTAGTATGCGGCAAGTCTGGAGCAAAGTTTCATCCTGCCGCAGATCTGCCGCAGACTGTTCCTGTGGCATACTAGTATGCGGCAAGTGTGGAGCAAAGTTTCATCCTGCCGCAGATCTGCCGCAGACTGTTCCTGTGGCATACTAGTATGCGGCAAGTCTGCAGCAAAATTTCATCCTGCCGCAGATCTGCCGCAGACTGTTCCTGTGGCATACTGGTATGCGGCAAGTCTGCAGCAAAATTTCTTTCTGCTGCATACTCCGGCATACTCTTTGCCGCAGACTAAAAGCCTGCGGCAGATCTGCGGCAGATTTTGCTCTGATATAAAAACACAATTTTCACTGAATTTTGTGGTGTATGCAGATATTTAGAGGTGGCTCTTGACAAGTAGTTTTAAAAGGAAGTTTATGAAGTGTGCCAACCATCACAGAAAACTTATGGCCATTGTGTGTTGTAAATGCGTGTTGAAATGCACATTATGAATGGTGTCTGATCAGAAATGTGTGCAGGCAATGGGGGACACCAGGTCCAAGATGGGGGTCGTTTGTTGTGAATGTCGAGTATGCTGAGGACAGTCAATGACCCGATGCTGGTTGGTTAATTGTCCATGTACAGAAATATTTTGGGCCACATTTGATTTATTTATTTCTGTTTGATTTTCTTTTTCTTTTGCCCTATTACAAATATATAACAAACAAAACATTGCAAATTTTACACATTTCAAAAGAACTTTTGTCGAATAAAGTAACTAATCGAAAACATCAAACAGGAGGGTTGACAAAGTAAGCAAAGCTTGATAGCATGACTACCTTCAATGGATACATAATAATACGAATATGGTGGAATTTTTTTTGGGAAAAGGGTAAAGAGAGAGAGAGAGAGAGAGAAAAGAAAAAAAGAAAGAGGGGTGTATATCAAGATTCACAGATGTATGAGGTACAATGTAGTTGGATTTCAATTTGATAAATGAAGACAAAAAAAAGAAGATGCACATTTGAATATTTGGTGGCCAACTTGGGATGCATTATAGAATGAGAAAAACTCACGAGGTTTCTGGACAATATGAATAAAAGTGTGAGATCAGCGAGCTGGTTTATATAGACTTTAATAATAATAATAATAATAAGATATTTGTATACCGCAAATTGCAAAATTGCCTCTAAGCGGTTTGTAAACAAAACAGATTTTGGGAGTATCCAGTATGCCACATTGTTTTAAAATCGTTTCAAAATTACAGTAAGTTCATTGGCTGCATGTATCTATTCAAAAAGTGTTTGAACTAACTATAACAATCCCATTTTCATTCAAATTGTACTTTAAATGTCTTCATTTGTAACTGTCCCTTATTACCTGCACATGTAGGCAATGAGAGACCTTTGGTGCTGACGTCATTAATCATTGTTATCTTATTAATCAGTTACATGATGACCACAATTTTGTTACCAAATAAAGAGAAGAAGTTACTGAAGAGAATACAAAACTTTCTGTATGTGTAACATTGTTCATGTTTATGTAAATTATGCAAATGTGCTTAAGGGTCTCCAATTCCCTGCACCTACCCTATCCCCTCTCTGGAAAGATATCATATCTAATAAAGGTATACGAGACAGAAGACTTTTGGTCTTGTCAGTCTTCCCACATATAATATAAAGGTTCGCGAGATAGAAGACATTTGGTCTCGTCAACCTTCTCATGTTTGACATGTGGGTTCACAAGACAGAAAACTTTGGTCTCGTCAGCCTTCTCATATCAAATATGAAGGTTCACAAGACAGACAACTTTGGTCTCGTCAGCCTTCTCATATCAAATATGAAGGTTCACAAGACAGAAGACTTTTGGTCATGTCAATCAACCTACTGATATTTATCATGAATGTTCGTGACATCTATAATGATGGTTCATGAAGGTAGACGTTTTTCTATGCATCCGCATCCCGTATGGTAAAAACTGCCTTATTGCATCATGTCCACGACGTTAGGGAATTACTATTCTTTGTAAGAGTCCAATTTTTATGATGGATCTTAAAGAATGATCTCTAGTGTAGAAGTAGTAATCTGGTTCAGAACAGTTGTAGATCATGGAGTGTATTGTCCGTTTCACCTTTCCACAGATATGAATCGATGCTAGATGATGAGTTGGTTGTTTCGTCTACGGCACATTCGCTTGATTGCTTTCGTCGCATGTTCTCGAAAAGTTTGACTCGTCGAAAGATAGATGATGCAATTCCACCATCGGGTGCTAAGTTCTACGACGCAGGCGACTATGAATGGGACTTTGTACACCGGAATCCTAAGTCTGGGGGTGATGTACAGAATAATAAAGCCCCAAGTCCCAATGCCTGCATAACAGAAAACGGTGATTACGAGAACTGTGCGCACCCCTTTCAAGATGTCTTGGCCATTGCGTTGTTTGTTGACTCGCTGTTGACCTGCAATTCTCAAGTTCATCTTACGAATATGTCGGCAGGAGATGAAGATCAGACAAACGTTACAGATCGTTGTTATCATGGTTGTAAGGGCGAAAGGGAAGATCATCAAACTCAAAGTTGTTGTTATCGAGATATCACTCCCAATCATGGTAGCGTCAACCCAGCCACTCCGTTGCCCGTCTTTATCGTTCAAATCGCAAAAATCTCTGACCAATTCTGTAATTGGGAATCCCGGGATAGGCCATAGAAATACCGTAAATAACACAGGAATTACTAGCGCGAAGAGGAGCGCACATTTCGCACGTTTTGTTGTTGCCAATATCGGATAACGCAGGGGCCAAACGATCGTCAACAAACGGTCTAAATTGATACAACAAAGTAAGGCAAGCGTCTGATTGAAATTTGAGTAGTATAGGGAAGGCAGGAGAGTGCAGACGTGACCGGAGATCGCCGAACTGCTGGTGGTTGTAAAAAGGAGATTAAAGTCCAATGTAACACCGAACAGACCCCCGCACAGGTCAACAATGGCCAAGGCTTTGAGAAACAGACGTGTGTTTTCCTGAAAAGCGTTGTGGCAAGTCTGCAGAATGTAGAGGGTGAAAGCGTTGCTCACCGAGATCACGATTGCGCATATTGAGTATAATACACCTGTAATGTATCTTTCGGTTGACGAAAACAGTTCAGAGTTGGTAGCATTACCCGTTTCATTCATTATGATTTATTCTGAAAAACAATTTGAAAAAATAAAATTATCATGAAGTCGTACGTGCTCTGGGAAGACTCGGGTCGGGATTCGTTGGAAAAGGGCCGGGCTGGTCGTATATTCTGAAATGCAATATTTTCAATAGGCTCTATTTTAATTCAGAATTTACCCTTCATAGGTTTCCTATTTCTTTTGAAATTATACGACGAAGACTGTTGTTACCAGATTGTTGCATTTTCATTCTTACTAAAATAATCAAAGAACTTAACATTAATTGGTTTCCTATTTATTTTGCAAACCTGACAATGTTGTTACCAGATTGTTGCTTTTTATTTCTTACTACAATAATCAAAGAACTTACCCTTACCTATATGGGTCTCCTATTTCTTTTGTAAATCTAACGACGAAGCACCCAAAAGTAAATCTGAATCATAAACAGTATGATAACGGCGATGTGATGTTAAACAGATATGAAATGTTAAGCAAATGTGACGATAATAAAAGAAAATGGGAACATCCTGGTACATGATGTGAGGATGATATAATCACGTCGTGCACAGAATCCAGAACTTAACGAATGGGGGGGGGGGGGGGGAGGGGGTGGGGACGATCGAGAAGTCGATAGAATCCTCGTCGGAACGGGGAAGGGGTGAAGGGGCGGCGGATGTACCAATGTACTTATGCAGCACCCCCGTGTTGTCAACCAACTGCAAGTTGTACTTACTGTTTTCTTCTTTTGGGCCTTCAAACAGAGGGGGGTGTCGGCTCTACCCTATGCTAGATACGACACGTAGGGACAATAGCAACGCCAAATAGCGCGGTGTGTTCGACAAGGTAAAGTAATAATTCAAACACATTAACCGCCTTTTAGGTCGGAGAATATTTTGGTGTCATGGCAACTGTTATAGTAAACATCATCCACTAAATTAAAGTGATTCGCAAATGGATAATTGATTGGTGATCAAGATTGTGACAGGGCACGTTTTCCCGTTTTGTAGGAGATGGGTAATAATATCAAATACCCAAGCTTTTATAAGTTGTTATATACCTCACTTAAGAAATCCAGCCATCTGATTGGTCGAAATTGCAGTCGTGGTTTTAGCCATTCCCGTTAATAAATGAAAAATGCCAAACCCATGTAATAGTTCTAGAGTAAATCAGTAAAATCCCGGCAAAATTCCAGTTACCGGGAAAATAGTTCAGTCTTGCTGAAATACCCATTGGTTCATGTGTTAAAATATGCTCTGAGCGAGCGCGGATACCATCCATTGTGTGTGTGCGAATTGGTCGCTTAATTTTTTTTAGATTTGTTAATAAGACGAGACGATGTCGATCGTAATACTAAACCGGCCTAGATTCTACTTATAGTTTCCAAACAAGGCAAAAATGGCTAAATAAACTATTCCTAGATTTCAACTCTTTGATGATGACAATTGCAAGACTTGATTAATTCTGCTGACAGCAAGAACACCAAAAGGGTACGTGAAGTTCTCCATACAAATATTTCAAGATTAGGTCTAGATCTAGGCTACCTGCAAGATATCAACACAGACCTCGATAGCGTAAACAAATGCAAAGTCGGAGCTGGACAACGTAGATCTAGGCCTAGGCCTACTCCAAAAGTTGTACGCTGGTGCTAAAGTCTAGACGGAAGAACGGTTCTGTATACATGAAGAAATCAATTTTAACTAGTATTAGATTCGGACTTCGTTGTCATTTCCTCAATTCTAACAATTCTCGATAGCGTAAACAAACTTGATTACCATGATTGGTAAGTCGCACATGTATTATGACCCTTTTCGGTATATAAAAGTATTAATGTATACACTCTCGGGAAGGTTACAATCGAGCTAATGCCCTCGGCAAGCCTCGGGCAATAGCTCGATTTTTAACCTCCCCTTGAGCGTATAAAAACAACTATGTCTCGAAAATTAAAGCAGTCATTAATACTATACTACTTATCCCCTCTCTGGAAAGGTATCATTTTCTATCAGGGAAATTGTGTAAGCGTTCACACTTGACTCAACCACCGTTTTGGAATCCATTAGTTGACGCTAAAAGTAAGTCTTTTACTGGAGTGATATGGTTCAATAGGGAGATCGAATATTGAACTGATATATCGCATCGCCCTGGGCCGCGTTTCACGAAACCGTCCTGAGCACAAGTTCGTCGACACTCTTTGAAATTAAATGCACGTGTTCAAATTAACACGTGTTTCAATGGGATGTCAGTGTCGGTGAACTTATTTGTACGACGGTTTTGTGAAGCACTGCCCAGTGTGCAAAAGTAATAATACCTCAGTGACACTGACTAGACCGACGTCAGACTGACAATACAAACAGTACATCAAACAACAACATTACAAAACTCAACATTGATTAAGTTTTGTCACTTATTGGTTGGCTTCGAGTCGGTTCGATAATATAATTAGTTCAATAGTTTTAACATATCTACCGCTTTTGGGCGACAATGTAATACGTTTCCGTGGCAACTGTCACAACATGCAACATTGAAGTTAATTAGAATACCGATTTTTGTGAGTCAATCAATGATCTAGACTGGTATTTAATTCATACTCTTTCAAACGATGTCAAGATATACAATGTAGGCGATATCATTTATAACGGTATAACTATAACATTATGGTTTACTGTTTACACGAGGGCGTTCATCAACTTCGTCACTTCAGATACTACCATTTTTGTTTGTAATTTCGCACGACTATAGCAGCTCCGTTGAAAGTCAAAGCAATATTTGTTTCTTGTGCCGGTTAAGGAGTCAGCGTTTAGGTGAATAAGGTTAAATAAGATTTACTAAAAATTAATCAAATATAAAATAATTAAATTAATAAGGGCCGGGTTATTTAGGCCATCTCACAACCAGTGGTTTCCAAGCCCCCCCCCCTCCTCCCCCTCGATCTCGACTGTGGATAATAGCACCGAAACAGCGACTTGTTTGCCAAGGTAATGTAACAATGTGGTGTCGTGGCAACTGTCATGGTGAACATCATCCAGTTAATTAAAGTGATTCGCAAATTAGATAGTTGATGTGGTGTTCCAGATTCTGAAAGGAAACGTTTACCCGTTTTGTAAGAAGAGGGACGTAATATCAAATCACAAAGGTTTTAAAAGTTGCTACTTATTCCCTCTCTGGAAAGATATCATTTTCTATCAGGGTAATTGTGTAGGCGTTCACATGTGAATCTACCACCGTTTTGGAAACCATTATTTTAACTCTAAAAGTAAGTCTTTTACTGCCGTTATAAACCACGAGAGGAGTAACAACGTTCATGAGGGAGATCGCAGTTTGAATTCATAAATCACATAGTCCTGGGCAGCGTTTTGTGAAACCGTCCTGAGTACAAGTTCGTCGACAACTCATCGAAGTTAAATGCACGTGTTCAAATTAACACGTGTTTCAATGGGATTTCGGTGTCGGTGAACTTGTATATACGACGGTTATGTAAAGCACTGCCCAGTGTGCAAAAGTAATAATACCTCAGTCACACTGACTAAACCGACATCAGACTGAAAATACACACACCAAGCAAAGAATTACAAACCTCAACACTGCTTAAGTTTTTTCACTCATTAGTTGGCTTCGAGTCGGTTCGGTGGTATAACTAGGATAACAGTTTTAACATAATTATATCTACCGCTTTTGGGCGACAATGCAATACGTTTCATGGCAACTGTCACCACAGGCAACATCCAAGTTAATTAGAATACCTGGATCTAGATTAGTATTTAAATCATACTCCTTTAAACGATATCATATATATACAATATAAGCAATAATATTTAAAGCGGATCAAAGGGTTGGCTGTTATACGAGGAAGTTCATCAACTTAGTCACTTCAGATATTATTTTTTTCCGCACAACTATTGCAGCCCCGTTGAAGTGAAAGCAATATTTGTTTTCTTTGCGCCGGGGAAGGAGTTTGGGTTAAGGTGCATAAGAAAAATAAGATTTACTGAAATTATTTAAAAACAAAAGAACAAAATTTAAAAGGATCTCGTCTGTGGAGTTATCTTAAAACATGGCCCATAAATGGAGTTATTCAATATGTTCATGTTTTCATAACTAACAGCATTTTTTTTAATAATCACCTATATGATCATGCTTCGTGTCTATTAGTTTCCTTTTGTAATTTTGACGGTTTTTAGATGCTCCTAAGTTTATGAATGTCGTGTCAAGAAATGCACCAGACCCATGGCTTAAAGGGATAGTTGAGTTCTGTTTTCAGACCGCAAATGCCTTCAAAGTGCATGGTTATTGCTCTTATTCTTATCTATGACATTCTAGTGCCCTTATAGAACCTAAAACTGCTATGAAGGTAATTTTAGACCCCAAAATGTGTGAAATTTAGCCAATACGATCATACCAATTCAGCTCCACTTTAAAAAAAAACATGGTGACCGTTAATTAATTATTTAATTAAAATAACAATACATGGGCCGGCTAATTGTGAGTAATATAAGCAACACGAAAATGCCAACAAAAAAGGCAACATCGGCATTGGCTGAAATACGACGTAAAAGGCGTTATTTCGGTTTTCTAAACGGTTTTTTCAAATTTGTCAAAATATCTAATATTTGTGGTGGTACACAAGTATTAGAAATCGTTATATTTCAGCCGTCTCTGAACCGATTTTGATCAAATAAGGATGATTTTGTCATTTAAATATTATGTTCTTTCAAATTTGACACTCAGTTTTTCATTTTCTCACAAAAAAAATATTTTGTGTAGCGCCCTCTGCAACAGAACTCAACTATCCCTTTAAAGCTCAGGAAAGCACAGGGTTTGATGAAAAGACATCCGTGAAGTTATCGCGGAAAAAAAGTCCACCACCCAGGCCCTTTTTTAGGGTTAAAAACATTTGGAGCAATCATCTTATTTGTATAAAACGATTGGATTTATTCTTCGTCAGACACATTACAGTCCTGAGAAACCAGATTCCCAATAGTTTTGCTCCTCCTTTCCATTATATTTCTTCGCCATCTTCATTCCTTTCTCTCTCTCTCTTTCCTCCCTTTTGTTTTCCTTCACCTTCTTTATTACTTCCTATCTGTCTCCCCTCCTTTTTATTTCCCTCCTCCTCCTTCTTTTCTTCCTCTCTCTCTCTCTCTCTCTCATTCTCTCTCTCCCTCTCTCCTCCCTCATTCTTCACACTTTTCTACTTCGCCTTCTTCATTTCTTCGCCCTCTCTCTGCCTCTCTCTCCTTCCCTAAGTATGCCTATTAGGACTAGATTTGGAAACCGTACAGTGATTAGCACGACATGCTTGAGACCCAAACACAAACACTTTAACAAATTTTTCAACGATCAGACAAATATTCATTTTTATGTTTTATTAGCAGCCTTATATCATTTATTACAATTGATGACGAACATTCTAGCAAATCGACTTTTGACTAATAATAGGGCCACTTACTATCCCCTGTGTGGAAAAGTCACCTTAAAGAAGAAAAATATACATTGTACCGGAGTTGAAAGGGGCTAAGAAATAGTCGATAAAAGGCAATGTTTCGTCAGCCTTCTCAAATTTGAAGGTTTGCGAGACAGTAGACTTTTGGTCTCGTCAGCCTTCTCATATCGAATATAAAGGTTGGCGAGACAGACTTTTGGTCTCGTCAGCCTTCTCATATCGAATATAAAGGTTGGCGAGACAGACTTTTGGTCTCGTCAGTCTTCTCATATCTTACATAAAGGTTGGCGAGACAGACTTTTGGTCTCGTCAGCCTTCTCATATCTAATATAAAGGTTCTCGAGACAGAGGTCGCTTGGTCTCGTCAGTCTTCTCGCACCTAATATAATGGTTCATGAGACAGAACATTTGTTTGAATCGTCAGCCTTTTCATATCTAGTAGTAGTAGTGGTAATGGTTTATTGAAATAAAAATCAATCGCGGCTCGAAAGCCAAATTACAGGTTTTGTACAAAAGAAATAGCAAACAACAAAATTACAGTAAATAAAATAGGTAATACCATGTAATAATTAATTCTGGACACTAGGGAATTGGGAAACGATAATATGAAAGTTTTCGAGACAAAAAAACTGTTGGTCTCGTCAGCCTTCTCACATCAAATGTGAGGGTTTACGAGACAGAAAACTTTTGGTCTCGTCAGCCCTCTTACATCTAATATGAAGGCTCGCGAGACGGAAGACTTTTGGTCTCATCAGCCTTCTCACGCTTAATATAAAGCTCCGCGAGACAGAAGACTTTTGGTCTCATCAGCCTTCTCACGCTTAATATAAAGCTCCGCGAGACAGAAGACTTTTGGTCTCATCAGCCTTCTCACGCTTAATATAAAGCTCTGCGAGACAGAAGACTTTTGGTCTCATCAGCCTTCTCACGCTTAATTTAAAGCTCCGCGAGACAGAAGACTTTTGGTCTCATCAGCCTTCTCACGCTTAATTTAAAGCTCTGCGAGACAGAAGACTTTTGGTCTCATCAGCCTTCTCACAGCTAATATAAAGCTCTGCGAGACAGAAGACTTTTGGTCTCATCAGCCTTCTCACGCTTAATATAAAGCTCTGCGAGACAGAAGACTTTTGGTCTCATCAGCCTTCTCACGCTTAATTTAAAGCTCCGCGAGACAGTAGACTTTTGGTCTCATCAGCCTTCTCACGCTTAATATAAAGCTCCGCGAGACAGAAGACTTTTGGTCTCATCAGCCTTCTCACGCTTAATATAAAGCTCAGCGAGACAGAAGACTTTTGGTCTCATCAGCCTTCTCACACTTAATATAAAGCTCCGCGAGACAGTAGACTTTGGGTCTCATCAGCCTTCTCACGCTTAATATAAAGCTCCGCGAGACGGAAGACTTTTGGTCTCGTCAGCCTTCTCACATCAAATATGAAGGTTCACGAGACAGAAGACTTTTGGTCTTGTCAATCAACCTTCTGTTATTTTTGATATTGTCTGATGGTTCACGAAGGTTGTCATTAAGGTGGACGTTAGTCTCTGCATCCGCATACCGTATGGTCAAGCTTTTTTGGCGCATGTTCTGAGTTGAAATTGCATCATGTCCGCGACGTTAGGGAATTGTTATTAGTGGATCTTAAAGGATGATCAACAGTGTAGAAGTAGTCATCTGGTTCAGAACAGTTGTAAATCATAATGGAGTGTATTGTCCTTTTCACCTTTCCACAGAATCTAATATCTGATATAAATCGATGCTAAATGATGTGTTGGTTGTTTCGGCTACCGCACATTCTCTTGATTGTTTTAGTCGCATGTTCTCGATAGGTTTTACTCGTCGAAAGATGGATGAGGCAATTCCACCACCTGGTGCTAAGTTCTACGACACTGCAGAATATAAATGGGACTGCGTTCCCCGGTCGCCCCATTCTGGGGGTGATGTACAGAATATACAAGCTCCATGTCCCCATGCCTGCAGAACAGAAACCGGTGATTACGAGAACTGTGCGCACCCCCTTCAAGATGTCTTGACCATCGCGTTGTTTGTTGATTCGCTGTTGACCTGCAATTCTCAAATTCATCTTACGAATATGTCGGCAGGAAATGAAGATCAGACAAACGTTACAGAACGTTGTTATTACCATTGTAAGGGCTGCAGGGAGGAACGTCAAACTCCAAGATGGTGTAATCGAGATATCACTCCTAATCATGTTAGCGTTAACCCAGTCACTCAATTGCCCGTCTTTACCGTTCAATCCGCAAAAACTGCTGAGCGTTTCTGTGCTCGGGAATCCCGGGATAGGCCATTCTATTACCGTAAATAACACAGAGATTACTAGCACAACGAAAAGCGCACATTTCGCCCGTTTTGATGTCGCCAATATCGGATAACGCAAGGGCCATCTGATCGTCAACAAACGGTCCAAATTGATACAACAAAGTAAGGTAAGCGTCTGATAGAACACCGATCGGTATAGAGCAGGCAGGAGAGTGCAGACGTGACCGGAGATCGCCGAGTTGGTGGTGGTTGTAAAAAGGAGATTAAAGTCCAATGAAACACCAAGCAGTCCACCACACAGGCAGGGGAGTCGCCAAGGGGGGGGGGGGGTGTGGGGGGGGGGGTGCGACACCCCCCACTTGTCAGGATATTGTCGGTAAAATTGCGCTGCCGTCGGGAAAAAAAGAGAAAAGGGGGAGGGAAAAAAGAGAGGGAAAGGGAAAGAAAAGAAAAAAAGAAAAGGAAAAAAAAAAGAAAGAAAGGAAAAGAAAGGAAAAAAAAGGAAAAGAAAGGAAAGAAAAGAGAAGAAAGAAAAAAAAAGAAAAAGAGGGAGGAGAGGAAAGAAAGGAAAAGAAAGAAAAGGAAAAAAAAGGAGAAAAAAAAGGAAAAAAGAGTAAAAGGGAAAAAAAGAAACGGGGGATGAACGAGAGGAGAGAGAGGGGAGGTAAGAGCCTGAGAGAGAAGGAGTGGGAGTAAAAGAGAGAGGGAGGTTGTTGGGTGGAATCGTCTCGTCGAGGGAGCAAGAAAGACACGGGTAAATATGTTGCTGTGTCGGGTCAGCTGTGTCGGTTTTCTTGCTCGATCCTACAGTGTACTATATCAATGCAGAAGTTTGAAGTCGGTGAGATGTATATTGTCGGTCGGCCGACAAGTTTTTTTTCCCTACGAACTGTGACTTTTTATCCGCTGTGACTACAACTACAACTACAATACCTGTATTTTCGGGGAAACAAAATTCAAACAAGGTTTAAGAGTCAACAACGGTACGACGAATCGTCTTCCTTTCTCTATATTGTGATGAAACGCCGAAAAATTCCGCGCTTCGCGCGGAAGGCAAAACTTCATTTAGATGGGTCGAGAACAGGACGAGTCCTTTGCTTTTTCTCATAATTGAAGGAAACGTCAAAGCTTCCGCGCTTCGCGCGAGAGGGGCAAACTGAATTCAGACAAATAGGGCTTAGAATCGAAAACGGTACAACGATTCGTCTGCTTTCTCTAATAATTTAAGGAAACGTCAAAGCTTCTGCGCTTTGCGCGAGAGGGGAAAACTGAAATCAGACAAATAGGGCTTATTAAAATTCGAAAATGGTACAACGAATCGTCTTCTTTGCCTAATAATTGAAGGAAACGTCAAAGCTTCCGCGCTACGCGCGAGAGGGTGAAACTTTATTCAGACAAATAGGGCTTAGAATCGAAAACGGTACAACGATTCGTCTGCTTTCTCTAATAATTTAAGGAAACGTCAAAGCTCCCGCGCTTCGCGCGAGAGGGGAAAACTGAATTCAGACAAATAGGGCTTAATAAAAGTCGAAAGAGGTACGACGAATCGTCTTCTTTCTCTACTAATTTAAGGAAACGTCAAAGCTTTTGCGCTCCGCGCGAAAGGGGGTAACTGAATTCAGACAAGGATCAAGAGTCGAAAGAGGTACGACGAATCGTCTGCTTCCTCTAATAATTCAAGGAAACGTCAAAGCCTCCGCATTTCGCGCTAAGGGGGGAAACTTAATTCATACAATTGGGGTTTAAGAGTCGAGCACGGTTCGGCGAAACGTCTACTTGTTCTAATACTTTAATTAAACGCCAAAACTCCCGCGCTTTGCGCGAGGGGGAGAACTGAATTCAGATAAGGATTAAGAGTCGAGAACAGTACACCGAATCGTCTTCTTTGTCTAATAATTTAAGGAAACGTCAAAGCTTCCGCGCTTCGCGCGAGAGGGGGAAACTGAATTCAGACAAATAGGGCTTAGAATCGAAAACGGTACAACGAATCGTCTTCTTTCTCTAATAATTTAAGGAAACGTCAAAGCTTAATAAGAATAGGGCTTAATAAGAGTCGAAAACGGTGCTACGAATCTTTTTCTTTCATTTATAATTAGATCAAACGTATAAGCTTTTCGCGCTTCGCGCGGGAAGGGGAAAACTGAATCCAGACAAGGATCAAGAGTCGAAAGCGGTACGACGAATCGTCTGCTTCCTCTAATAATTCAAGGAAACGTCAAAGCCTCCGCGCTTCGCGCTAAGGGGGGAAACTTAATTCAGACAATTGGGGTTTAAGAGTCGAAAACGGTACAACCAATCGTTTTCTTTCTCTAATAACTTAAGGAAACGTCAAAACTTCCGCGCTTTGCGCGGGAGGTGGAGAACTGAATTCAGATTAAGATTAAGAGTGAGAACAGTACACCGAATCGTCTACATTATCTAATAATTTATTGAAACGTCAAAACTTCCGCGCTTTGCGCGGGAGGTGGAGAACTGAATTTAGATTAGGATTAAGAGGCGAGAACAGTACACCGTATCGTCTGCTTTTTCTCATAATTTAATGAAACGTCAAATCTTTCGCGCTTCGCGCAGGAGGGGGGGGGGGGGGGACTTCATTCAGACAAGGATTAACAGTCGAGAACGGTACAACAAATCTTCTTCTCAGTTTCCTAATAATTTAAGGAGATGTCTAAGCTTCCGCGCTTCTCGCGGGAGGCCTATCACCCACACCCCCTAAGTGATTCGTTTACTTTCTACCGCCCCTCACGAAAATAAGATCCTAGCTCCGCATCTGCATTAAAATAATCATGCTGACTAAGTTGACGAAATAATTCGTATATTTATGTCGTCGAGGAAAATGACCATTTGCGCATACGCAAGTACTACAGATAGTCCATGGGAAAAACAATTTAGCCTTCGGCCCCAGGTTTATAGGGTTACATTTGTAGATATTGGGACATTTAATTTTGTCGGTAATTGGTGGCTAGTTTTGTCGGTAATCGTTGGCCTCTACACCCCCCCCCCCCACTGAAAAAGGTCTAGCGACGCCCCTGCACACAGGTCAACAATGGCCAGTGCTTTAAGGAACAGACGTGTGTTTTCCTGAAAAGCGTTTTGGCAACTCTGCAAAATGTAAAGGGTGAATGCGTTGCTTAACGAGATCAAGATGGCGCATATTGAGTAAAATACAGAGGCAATGTATCTCTCGGCTGTCGAAAACAGTTCAGAGTTGGTTGCATTACCCGTTTCATTCATTATAAATTATTCTGAAAAACAATTTGGGAAAAAAAATTATCATTAAATCGTACGTGCTCCAGGAAGACACGGGTCGATATTTGTTGGAAAAGGGCTAGCTTGCCGGTGGTATATTCTGAAGTGCAATATTTTCAGTAGTCTCTATTATTATTCAGAACTTACCCTTTATAGGTTTTCTGTTTCTTTTGAAATTAAACGACGAAGATTGTTGTGGTCAGATTGTTGCTTTTTAATTCTTACCAATAATCAAGGAACTTACCCTTAACTATTAATTTCCTTTTTGTTTTGCAAATGCTACGACGAAGCACCCAAAAGTAAATCTGAATCAGATACAGTTTGATGGCGATGTGATGTTAAACAGATATGAAATATTAAGCAAATGTGACGATAATAAAAGAAAATGCGAACATCATGGTATATGATGTGAGAATGATATAATCACGTCGTGCAGAGAATCAGAGAGCCTGGCAAATGGCAAATCCAGAACTTGACGAACGGGGGTGGGGACGGTCGAGGATTCGATGGAATCCTCGTATGAACGGTAAAGGGGTCGAAGGGTCGGCGGATGTACATGTACCTATGTAGCACCCCCCTTGGTTTCGACCAAGCGCAAGTTGCATTTTACTTTGTTCTTCTTCGGGGCCTTCAAACAGGTGGGGTGGGGTAATGTCGGCCCTACCCTATGCTAGATATGACACGTAGGGACAATAGCACATCAAATTAGAGCGGTTTGTTCGACAAGTTAAAGTAATAATTCAAACACCTTAACCTCTTTTTAGCTCGGAGAACAGTTTGTCATGGCAACTGTCATAGTAAACATCATCCACTAAATTAAAATGACTCGCGAATGGATAGTTGATTGCTGTTCAAGATTGTGACAGGGCACGTTTTCCCGTTTTGTAAGAGATGGGTTGTAATATCAAATCCCCAAGGTTTTATAAGTTGCTACTTATCCCCTCTCTGGAAAGGTATCATTTCTATCAGGGAAATGGGGTAAGCGTTCACACTTGACTCAACCACCGTTTTGGAATCCAATAAAATATTGAATGTTTTATTTACAGCCATATATAATTTATCGTAATTGAGGACAAACGTTATAGATACTCGACTTTTGACAAATAATAGGGCTCCCTAATTATCCGCTCTGTGGAAAATTCTTCTAAAAGAAGAAAAAGATTCATTATATCGGGTTTGAAAGGGGCTTATAATTTGTTGATAAAAGGCAACGTTTCGTCAGCCTTCTCACATCAAATATGAAGGTTCACGAGACAGAAGACTTTTTGTCTCGTCAGCCTTCTGTTATTGTTGATATGGTCTGATGGTTCACGAAGGTTGTCATGAAGGTAGACGTTTGTCTATGCATCCTCATCCCGATTGGTCAAAACTGCTTTTTAGGCGTATGTTTCTGAGCCGAAATTGCATCATGTCCACGACGTTAGGGAATTACTATCCTTTGACATACAGAGTACAATTTAGATAATAGATCTTAAAGGATGATCAGTGTAGAATTTGTCATCTGGTTCAGTTGTAAATCATCGTGGAGGGAATTGTCATTTTAATCTTTCCTCAGATATGTATTGAATGCTAGATGATGAGTTGGTTGCTTCTGCTACCGCACATTCGCTTGATTGTTTTTGTCGCATGTTCTCGAAAAGTTTGACTCGTCGAAAGATAGATGATGCAATTCCACCACCTGGTGCTAAGTTCTACGACACTGCAGCATATAAATGGGACTGCGTTCCCCGGTCGCCCCAGTCTAGGGGTGATGTACAGAATAATAAAGCCCCAAGTCCCAATGCTTGCATAACAGAAAACGGTGATTACGAGAACTGTGCGCACCCCTTTCAAGATGTCTTGGCCATTGCGTTGTTTGTTGACTCGCTGTTGACCTGCAATTCTCAAGTTCATCTTACGAATATGTCGGCAGGAGATGAAGATCAGACAAACGTTACAGATCGTTGTTATCATAGTTGTAAGGGCGAAAGGGAAGATCATCAAACTCAAAGTTGTTGTTATCGAGATATCACTCCCGAACATGGTAGCGTCAACCCAGCCACTCCGTTGCCCGTCTTTATCGTTCAATCCGCAAAAATCTCTGACCAATTCTGTAATCGGGAATCCCGGGATAGGCCATAGAAATACCGTAAATAACACAGGAATTACTAGCGCGAAGAGCAGCGCACATTTCGCACGTTTTGGTGTAGCCGAGATCGGATAACGCAATGGCCAAACGATCGTCAACAAACGGTCCAAATTAATACAACAAAGTAAAGCAAGCGTTTGGTTGAAAACTGAGTAGTATAATGTAGGCAGGAGAATGCAGACGTGACCGGGGATCGCCGAGCTGCTGGTGGTTGTAAAAAGGAGATTAAAGTCCAATGTAACACCAAACAGACCACCGCACAGGTCAACAATTGCCAATGCTTTGAGAAAGAGACGTGTGTTTTCCTGAAAAGCGTTTTGGCAAGTCTGCAAAATGTAGAGGGTGAATGCGTTGCTCACCGAGATCACGATGGCGCATACTGAGTATAATACACCTGTAATGTATCTTTCGGTTGACGAAAACAGTTCAGAGTTGGTTGCATTACCCGTTTCATTCATTCTGATTTATTCTGAAAAACAATTTGAAAAAATAAAATTATCATGAAGTCGTACGTGCTCTGGGAAGACTCGGATCGGGATTAGTTGGAAAAGGGCCGGGCTGGTGGTATATTCTAAAATGCAATATTTTCAATAGTTTCTATTTTCATTCAGAACCTACCCTTCATAGGTTTCTTATTTCTTTTGGAATTATACGACGAAGACTGTTGTTACAAGATTATTGCATTTTCATTCTTACTAAAATAATCAAAGAACTTAACATTAATTGGTTTCCTATTTATTTTTCCAACCTGACATTGTTGTTACCAGATTGTTGCTTTTTATTTCTTACTACAATAATCAAAGAACTTACGCTTACCTATGGGTCTCCTATTTCTTTTGTAAATCTTACGACGAAGCACCCAAAAGTAGATCTGAATCATAAACAGTATGATAACGGCGATGTGATGTTAAACAGATATGAAATGTTAAGCAAATGTGACGATAATACAAGAAAATGCGAACATCCTGGTACATGATGTGAGAATGATATAACCACGTCGTGCACAGAATCAAAGAGCCGGATAAATGGCGAATCCAGAACTTGACCAACGGGGGTGGGGACGGTCGAGGAGTCGATGGAATCCTCGTATGAACAGGAAAGGCTTGAAGGGGCGGCTGATGTACCGATGTAGCAACCCCCCTCCCCGTGTTGTCGACCAACCGCAAGTTGCTTTTTTTCTTCTTCGGAGCCCTTCAAACAGGGGTAGGGTAATGTCGGCTCTACCCTATGCTGGATATTACACGTAGAGATAAAAGCACGAAAACAGCGACTTATTTGCCGAGGTAATGTAAAAATGTGGTGTCATGGCAACTGTCATAATGAACATCATCCAGTTCATTAAAGTGATTCGCAATTTAGATAGTTGATGTGGTGTTCCAGATTCTGACAAGGAACGTTTCCCCATTTTGTAGAAGGTGGGACGTAATATAAAATCACAAAGGTTTTATAACTTACTAATTATCCCCTCTCTGGAAAGATATCATTGTCTATCAGGGGAATTGTGTAGGCGTTCACACTTGACTTACCCGTCGTTATGGAAACCATAATGTTGGCGCTAAAAGTAAATCTTTTACTGCCATATCGTTTACAACAAGATGAGTGATATCGTTCAATAGGGAGATCAAAGTTTGAATTTATATATCGCATCGTCTTGGGCAGCGTTACACGAAACCGTCCGGAGTACAACTTCGTCGACAACTCATTGAAATTGAATGCACGTATTGAAATTAACACGTGTTTCAATGGTATGTCGGTGTCGGTGAACTTGTATTTACGACGGTGTTTAGGAGCGCCGCCCAATGTGCAAAAGTAATAAGACCTCATGTTCTCTCTCTCCCTCCTCCGTCTCAATATTCCCCTTCACCTTCATTCCTTCCCCTGTATCTCTCCCTCTCTCTCGCTCGCTCTTTCTCTATCTTTCTCTCTCTCTCTCCCTCTCGATCTCTCTCTCTCCCTCCCTGTGATGCCTATTAGGAATAGTTTTAGAAACGGTACAATGATTAACACGACATGCCTGAGACGCAAACATAATGAGGTTCGCGAGACAGAAGGCTTTTGGTCTCCTCACATTTGATATGAAGGTTCATGAGACGGAAGGGTTTTTGTTTTGTTAGCCTTCTAACATTTTGATATGAAGATTCATGAGACCGAAAACTTTTTAAGGTCTCGTCAGCTTTCCAAGATAGTGGAGAATGGAGACATTTTGTCATGTCAATTATCTTCTGATATTTGTCATGAATGATCGTGGCATCTAGACTAATGGTTCACGAAAGCTGTCATTAAGGTTGATTGTTGTCTACGCATACACATCCCGTATTGTCAAGACTTCCTTTTTGGCGCTTGTTTCTGAGTTTAAATTGCATCATGCATATCCGTGACGTGAGGTATTGACAGTGGCGTAGCGGGAGCTCAGTCATTGGGGGGGGGGGTGTATCTGTCATAAGTCTCCTAGATCAGTACTTTCTACCTTTCTTAGTCACGGCATATTTAAGGAGTTACAAAGTTTCGCGTCCCCAAAAAAATCCAAAATTCATCCAAGAGGATTTTTGTTTACGGTTACATTTTCGCGTGAGGGCCTGTTGCCAGAAAATAAACATGTACTATCCGGATCCCAAATATTACGAGAAAGCTAAGCGAGTGAATTTTAAAAAAGTCATTTTTATCACGGCAAATAATTTATTACGTCATCAATATACACTTGATAAAATGAATAACTATAGATTATATTCGATTATATCGTTGCCAGGAATCATCCCGATTTATCAATTTTAGCGAGAATTTTATCGAACCGTGGGGGAGGGGGAGACATTTCTTGTGGTATGAATTCCATTTCGATACACAAATAAAAAGGTAAATAATATAATATTCGGGCGTCATGCTGCCCTAATCATGACGATATTCAGGCAGCGAGGTGCCCGAATATCTTTATATCATCATATCGAAATAATGGACGTCGCTGCCTAAGGTTACCCAGTTTCTAAAATTTGCAACAGAGCGGAGCAGGTAAGAAGTTTTTTTTTAATATCTCCAAAATATCATTTCCTCATCAACATCAAAATACCTAAATGGTTCATATTTGGGCACCTTGCGGATTATGATACTTTGTTTTGAATAAAATTGACGTTATTCCATGATATATTTTTAATATTACTAAACCTCTCTCGCGGCACCCCGTATATGGTCAAAATGTGAGGACAAAAATTCCCCAGTACAGAAGGGGATATACCCTTGCCCCTTTAGTGGATTTCTTTTTGCATCTTAAACTATTACGGACACACATACATATACTCTCTCTGTCTCTTTTCAGTGTTTCTTCCCTCTTTCACTCTCTCCATATCTTTTTCTTTTCTTCTGTACACTATATAAAGGACGCAGATCGGATCACAGAAGCACTTTCCGATAATCGTTTAATGCACCTCTTACAACATACTAAGATTGTTGTTGTCCCCATGGTATTCACACAATATAATAATCTTTGAAGAGCATTTTTTAGCAATCTATCTCCATGTATTATCTCACATTATTAACCTTTTCCTTCATTTCTAACCTCGCTATTACTTTTTGTAGTTTATGACAGTTGTTAATCATCGTGAAGGATATTGTCCTTTTCATCTTACCACAGATATGAATCGAATGCTAGATCATGTGTCGGTTGTTTCTTCTATCGCACATTCTTTTGATTGCTTTCGTCGCATGTTCTCGAAAAGTTTGACTCGTCGAAAGATAGATTAGGCAATTCCACCATCTGGTGCTAAGTTCTACGACACAGACTATTACGTATGGGACTGTGTACTCCGTTCGCCCCAGTCTAGGGAAGATGTACAGAATATTAAAGCCCCATATCCCCATACCTGCATAACAGAAAACGGTCAATACGAGAACTGTGCGCACCCCCTTAAAGATGTCTTGGCCATTGCGTTGTTTGTTGATTCGCTGTTGACCTGCAGTTCTCAAGTTCATCTTACGAATATGTCGGCATGAGATGAAGATCAGACAAACGTTACATGACGTTGTTATCACGATTGTTAGGGCTGCAGGGAGGAACATCAAACCCCACGTTGTTGTTTTCGAGATATCACTCCCGTTCATGCTGGCGTGAACCCTGTCGCTCCACTGCACGTCTATAAATTTAAATCCGCAAATAAACCTGGCCATTTCTGTGCTCGGGAATCCCGGGATAGGCCATAGAAATACCGTGAATATCACAGGGATTACTAGCGCGAAAAAGAGCGCACATTTCGCGCGTTTTGGCGTCGCCAATATTGGATAACGCAATGGCCAAACGATCGTCAACAAACGGTCCAAATTTATACAACAAAGTATGGCAAGCGTCTGATTGAAAACTGAGTAGTATAAGGTAGGCATGAGAGTGCAGACGTGACCGGAGATCGACGAGATGGTGTTGGTTGTAAGAAGAATATTAGATACCCAGAAAACCCCAAACAGACCTCCGCACAGGTCGACAATTGCCAATACTTTGAAAAACAGACGTGTGTTTTCCTGAAAAGCGTTTTGGCAAGTCTGCAGAATGTAGAGGGTGAATGCATTGCACACCAAAATCAAGATGGCGCATACTGAGTACAATACACCGGTGACGTATCTCCCAGCTAAAGAAAACAGTTCAGAGTTGTTTGCGTTGCCCGTATCATTCATGATGAATTATTCTGAAAAACAATTTGGAAAAACAAAATGATCCTGAATTCGTACGTGCTCCGGGGAGAGTGTGGTCGGGATTTGTTGGAAAAGGGCCGGGCTGGTGGTAAATTCTGAATTGCAATATTTTAAAAAGTCTCGTTTTCCATTCAGAACTTTACTCTTAATAGGTTTTCTGTTCTTTTTGAAATTGTACCACGAAGATTTTTTTCCCCTTCCACAGGGTTCTTTATTTTCAAAACAAATTCCATCATATACAGTATATCCATATATTATAAACAAATAATTAAAGAAATAATTTCCATACATAATGGCTTAACACAGATAATAATCATCACGGCCGAAAACTTTGTGACAGATAACAACAAACATTTATGACAAAAGTAGTATTTTAGATATATATATATAAAAAAAAATACCAAACATAAAATACATGATCATGTTTGTCTTAGCACATTTCCAACACTCTCAAAATATTTTCTAAAATGAAACCATTTCTTTTCCAATTTATTCTCTCTGAGATTTGTTTGGTATATATATTTTTCTATTCCATAATAACGTTTTACAGCTGATAAAATTATATCAAATGAAGGTAGTTGATTTCGTAATTTGGCTGAAAATATTTCTTGTCTTACAACCATCAAAACACAGTTGAGTGCATTACTATTGCTACCGCAAAATCCAAAGAATTTATTTGGATTTGTAAGTTTGATCCTTTCCCCCGTATTACGAAATATCCAGAACTCTAACTTCGACCATACTTCATTAGAATAGTTACATAAGCAACAAACATGTATGATAGTTTCATCGTTGCTACAACAAAAAGTACACTTGTTGTCAGCCACTACACCAAATCTTAACAAACCATCCTTCATATATAATATTCGATTTAAAATCTTGATTTGAAACCACCTCATGTTGACATCTATTGTTGACTGAAATGGAATTAGACAGTACGAATCCCAAAGTACATCTTGAAAATCTAAACAACTTTTCCACTTTGTAAGAGCTTTACATTCTTTTACTTTGTTTTTTTAAGAAAAGATTGATAAATATGTGAACAACCAACTTGTGTTTTCACCACAAGGTGCACGGCTTCGGGAATGATAGGTTCTAAGGCCTTACTAGGAGCTGCATGTTTACTAATTCTAAAACCTGACCAAATTGCATTACAAAGACCATAGTACTGGAGGAAGTTTGTTTGTATGTCAAATCTCCGCTGAAACTCAAAATACCACGAAGATTGTTGCATTTTAATTGTTACTAAAATAATCACAGAACTTACCATTAATCGGTTTCCTATTTCTTTTGGAAATCTTACGACGAAGATTGTTGATTTGTTGGTACCATATCATTACATTTCCATTCTGACTAAAGTAATCAAAAAACTTACCCTTAACTATTGGTTTCCTATTTCCTTAGCAAGAAGCACCCGAAAGTAAATCTGAATCAGATGAAATATGATAACGGTTATGTGATGTGAAACAGATATGAAATGTTTAGCAAATGTAGCGATAATGAAAGAAACTGCGAACATCCTCGTTCTTGATGTGAGGAAAATATAATCACATCAGGCAGATAATCGGAGAGCCGGATAAATGGCGAATCCAGAACTTGACGACGGGGACGATCGAGGAGTCGATGGAATCCTCGTCAAAACGGGAAAGGGGTGGAGGGGCGGCGGATGTACCCATGTAACCCCCACCCGTGTTGTCGACCAACCGCAAGTTGTATTTATTTTGTTCTTCTTCGGGGCCCTTCGAACAGGGGTTGTGGGGGGGGGGGGGGGGGGGGAGTAATTTCGGTTCTACCCTATGCTGGATACGACACGTAGGGACAATAGCACCGAACAAGCGCGGTTTGTTTGCTAAGGTAAAGTTATAATTCAAACACATTACCCGTCTATTAGGTTGGAGAACAATTTGGTGTTATGGCAACTGTCATAGTGAACATCATCCAGTTAATTAAAGTGATTCGCGAATTAGATAGTGGATTTGTGTTCAAGATTGTGAGAGGGCATGTTTCCCCGTTTTGTAGGACGTGGGACGTAATATCCAATCCTTAAAGTTTGATACACTGCAAAAACAAGGGTGTTAAATTCAACACCATTGGTGTTAATGTTAACACTTTCCCGGTATCTATATCGGAAAACACCAGCTGGTGTTATTTAACACCAGGGTTTGGAATTAAACAATTCAATCCCACTCTTGGTGTTGAAGTAATTCCGCCTTTGGTGTTAAAATCTAACACCATTATTTCAACTTGGTGTTAAAGTTCAATTCTAGTTGTGGTGTTAACAAATCCAACACCATTTCTTTCAACACCAGTGGTGTGTAGAATTTAATCCTGATTTTAAAGAAATCAATACCAATGATTTAACACTCAATTCAAAGAATCCTGCGATGTCTGTTAGATTTAGTGGTAACAATTTTCTAACTTTTATGTCTGCAGAACAAATTTTCACACGCATGATTGCGCTGATGAAATAGGATATTCAGACCTTGACTAAAAATTCCATAACCACGATATCCCAAAGAGATTCTTGACAGCTAGCTCGAAAATGCGCATGCATGATACGACGTCATGTCATATGACAACTGTCGTCCAATGATTTTGCTCGAATCCACTAACTTATGCGCATGCGCAAGTTCAACACCATAACACCAAGACTCGGAACATCAACCTGTAATTATATATTTCGACACTCTGTTGGTGTTGAACGGATGTGAACGGACGTGAAATTAACACCAAGGGTGTTGGTTTTTTCTATTCCGTGCTGGTGTTAGAAATTTAACACCCTGGTTTTTGCAGTGTAACTCGCAACTTATCCCCTCTTTGGAAAGATATCCTTTTCTATCAGGGAATTGTGTAGGCGTTCAGATTTGACTCAAGCACCGTTTGGAAAACCGTTATGTTTACGCTAAAAGTAAGTCTTTTACTGCCCCATTAAGACCACGAGAGTGATATGGTTCAATAGGGAGATCAAAGTCTGAATTAATATATCGCATCGTCCTGGGCAGCGTTTCACGAACCGTCCTGAGTACAAGTTCGCCGACAACTCATTGAACTTAAATGCACGTGTTGTAATTAACACGTGTTTCAATGGGATGTCGGTGTCGGCGAACTTGTATTTACAACAGTTTTGTGAAGCACTGCCCAGGGTGCCCAAGGAATGATAACTCAGTCACACTGACTAGACCGACACCAGACTGACAATACATCAAACACAACAAAATTGCTTAATTATTGTTGTCACTTATTGGTCGGCTTCGAGTCAGTTCGGTGGTATAACTAGGATAGTAATTTAAACACAATTTTTCGTTTTGGGGGCTACCATATTGCTCCGATTGTCTCATTTTCGCTCGCATGAACATTGCCAGCACAAACTACTGACCTCTACCTCCTACACGGATCATCGCCCATTCCCATTCACTATACGTTACGTACTAAAAGGATGTATTGTCTGACCGTTCATGAATATTCATTGTTTTGCTTACCTCGGCAAAATGTTTGCTTTTACTAAATTGAAAAATTACGGTGGGGGGTTGGATGAAATGGACAAAATGAAATAGGCAGAAGTGATCTATGATAATTCATGCTTTTTATGTTTCGTGTGCTCGACCTATAATCTTCAAATCGCTTGGAAAACTGAGTCCAAAGTTAGACTTGTTTCACATGTGCATTATAGGCAATGACGAGCTTGCAACCTATTTTGAAAAATTACGGTGGGTGAACTTTCAAAAGTCAATGAGACATGAGGGCTCCAATGAAAGAGCTAGTGATAACGTACGTCGGGGTGGATGTGCTTTTCGTTTAAACAAAAATTGAATTTTTAACGATTTTTAAAAAAAACGTCCATAGGCTAACATGTTAGGCTGCTGACTCTGACCATACTCTGACGATAGGGGGCGTCGTGAAATGAGACTAAACGGAGCAATATGAAAGCAATTTCATGCCAGGAAAACCGTCAACACAGGCAACATCCAAAGTTAATTAAAATACCCGGATCTGCAGTTTTTTGAGTCAATCAATGATCTAGATTGCTACTTAATTCATAATCCTTCAAACGATGTCAAGATATACAGTGTATGCGATATCATTTATAACGGATTAATAGGGTTGACTGTTACACGAGGACGTTCATCAACTTTGTCACTCAGATATTAAAAATTACCATGGCCGGCGTTACCATTACACGCCACGCTTTAAAAAAAAAACCTCTTTTCACATAATAATAATAATAAAAATAATATGGATATTTATAAAGCACCGGTATCCGCAAGGCTCTGACGCTAAAGGCGCTTTACACATTCAGGAAGTGTCGGTAGTGAGGAAAATCGCATACATTATTACCCTGGTTGTAGCCGAGATGCCAAAGTAGCTAGCGTTCAAGCGTATCAGGTACCCATTTACACCTGGGTGGAGAGTGGAAAATGTAGATTAACGTCTTGCCAAAGGACAATAGTGTCGTCGTGGGACTTGAACCCTGTACCTTGTGATCTGTATTCGGGTGACTTATCCACTAGACTACAACACCTTTACATGTCACATGGTTATAGCCTTACCTTCAATAATGTTGAGCCTGTAAAATTTGTTCAATTGTCAATAATGTAACTAAAATATCGCTTTCAAATGCATTGTTTTCTATTTTGTTATATAGTTTGTTTTCTGTATATCTTCGAGAATGTGAAAAAGAATAAATAAATTAAAAATTAAGGTTCGAAACGATAGCTCGATGTGAACACTTGTAAGATGAATATATCCCTTCGTAATTCCGTGGCGGGGAGTTCGTCTTGGGGGGTTGATTCACACAGACCGAAAGTATGAAAATGTTTGTTTTTCTTTTTCTTTCCTCATGTTTATTCGCCTGTACTTGTACTTGGAACTGGTGGGGGGAACAAACGTACAAAATATAACCACCAGCTCCATATTACACTCTTAAGTTGACCTCATACAATCTTATTACAATGTAGGCAATTTTTGTTTAAACATTACCAAACATAAACAAAAATAGATAAGACAAAATACGTACAATTTACATCGAAAGCGAAAAAATACAGACAGAAAAGGAAAGGGTTCAGCATGTACCCAACAGGTCATATTGTATGTATGTAGAAACACCCTATATAAAATAAAAAATTAAAAAAAGAGCGTTTAATACCCAGAATATAAAGCGTACACATCATTTAAATATTCAAAAGATCCCATTTCTTGTTCCAAGAGTCAAGTCTATCCCGACCAAGGGCAATTTCTTTTTCGATAGCACAACTTAGTTTTAATTTGCAAATAAATTGATAGATGGTAGGCAATATCTTGTTACATCGACAGCAATACAGATAATACTTGGCATGAATAATAACAAAATTAAATTTGTCAAAAGCTGGATCCGTGATACAAAAAAAAAAAATCTCTGTTGGTAATAATAAAACTATTGTGCAGTTCTTTGTGCAGAATTTCCTGCACTTCTAACCAAAAAGAATGAGCAATTCTACAGTCCCCAAAAAAATGTTGCAACGTCTCATCATCAATTTTACACAAGGAACAGAGTTTTGAATCAATAAATTTAATATCAAAAAGAAGTTTATTCAGAGGGAGATATCGATGAAGAAATTGAAATTGAAAATATCTTAACTTAGTGGACAAAGTTGCCTTAAAAGAAAGACGGTAAATAGTAGTCCAATCCAGGTTTGCCCCATTCATGTGGATGGCCCACTTCCTTTCTGAGTTTGGAGTTTTGAAAATACTATTAACACAAAGTTTTTGAATGAATCTGCAAACTTTACTAGCTTTACACATATCACCAATTAACTCGTTCTGCCAACTGTTGTGGTTCGCTCTATCAACAGCGATTTTAGATTTTTTCCAAATAGAGGGAATTGCATGGACCAAAGAAAAATAATCCATAAAGTTACATTTCACCCTAGGGTAGTTTACAGTGAACTGATTAAAAGTGAGTGTGTTACCATTATCCTGAAGTAAATCCTTAAAGTATTTAATACCATTGTGATACCAATTGTGGTTATATTGGGTATTGTTGTTTATTCTGATAGAGGAGTTATTCCAAATAACCTGGTCATGAAAGTTATTGATAGTTGTTCTATAAGCAATTGAACACCATGAGCTGACAGTATTCCTAACAAACAAATTATTGATTTTGCCAATACCTTTTTCAGACGGATTCATATTACAATACCATAGGAGATTGCCACCAAGGGGTCTCAAATTGTAATCAAAGAAGATTTTCCATTTGCCTGTATTTTTAGAGTCAATAAGGCGCTTCAACCAAGCAATTTTAAGGCCTTTAATAAGAGAAGGGATATGGCACATACGAAGACGCCCTCCGAATAATCACCAATGACAGTGAGTCTCTTAACTTTCTCCGGCTTCCCAGACCAAATGAATTTATAAACCACGGCATCGAGCTCTTTAATGAATTGAGCAGGGGGGTCAGGGAGGACTGAAAGAAGAAAGATAAGTTGGGAAAGGCCAAGAGATTTAATAATGGCAATTTTACCCAGTGGAGTTAGATCTCTACAAGACCAAATTCTCAAAATATTCTTTAACTTCTGAAACTTTGGGATAAAATTCAGATCAAAAAGATTACTGAGGTCCGCATTGAAAAAAACGCCCAAGTAGCGCACCGGTCCATTAAAAATCTTTGAGGCACCCTAGTGGCATAATATCAGATTTGTCCAGATTAATTTTCAGCCCAGAATAGATTTTAAACTTATCTAGAACAACAATAGCATGGTGGACAGAGGCAACATCCTTAAGGTACAAAGTTGTATCATCAGCATAGGAGTTGATAGTTACAGTAGATCCCAAAATCTCAATACCCTTTATATTGATATCATTTCTGATGGCAATACTTAAGACCTCCCCACAGATTATATAAAGATATGGGCTAAAGGGACAGCCCTGGCGAACACCGCAGAACAGATTAAAAAAGGGAGATGCATTACCATTATTAATTACACATGATGAAATATCATTATAAAATATATTCACCCAGTTAATAACATCTTTGCCAAAATTAAAAAAATTCATTGTTTTAAAGATGAAAGGCCACTCTAATTTATCAAAAGCTTTCTCGAAATCGATCATAAACATTGTAGCTGTGGTAGAGTTGCGAAAACCCAAATAATTCAGTCAGACACAAGCTTCGACGGGAGTGGTCAATCTTTATTTTACGTCTCCGTATCC
The DNA here is from genome assembly GCA_035222895.1 of Strongylocentrotus droebachiensis. Taxonomy (NCBI): domain Eukaryota; kingdom Metazoa; phylum Echinodermata; class Echinoidea; order Camarodonta; family Strongylocentrotidae; genus Strongylocentrotus; species Strongylocentrotus droebachiensis. Next base: position 21,044 of record JAVYIG010008607.1, on the reverse strand, counting down.
ATCCATTAACTCCGTGAAAACTGTATGACAAAGACAAAATTGCAAGCATAATAAGTACATATGCAAATGAATCTAACCACAACTGAAATGCTTCAATACGTTACCAAATAAGGAAATGAGCATTTTATATCGATTACAGTTTCGATCGATTACAGAATCATCTACGCAAAATAATCTCGGCTATAAACCCTTGCCAATCGTTATAATCATTATGTCATACAATTCATAAGGCTTCTATGGCTCCTTGTAACTTGACAGCCTAGCTAAATTGAATCAACTCCAATAACGAAAGAATAATGACTTTTCATTGCCCCACATATGCCTTTCTATGTAAGTAGAAAGTGCAAATCCTTCCAGACCTTCCTTGTAAACTTCGTTTATCTTTGTCCTAAATTACCCTAATACAAGTACTTTCATAACTATGATAAATAAAACCTGTCTCATACAGTCATAAGTCATATATATCAGTCATTACTCTTCATCTTATCCAACGTTTCATAAATGGTTTTACCGTTCTACGTAAATTCCTACACAGTCGCACATAACATGTATACATGAACGTATCGCTACATACAGCCAGACTTGGCTTTATATCCAAATTAATCTTCATAATCCTTCACATAACAGCACTTAATTGCAAGCAAACATCAAATATATAAATATACTGACCTCTGTGCCCTTAATTGTGAACTGAATATCCCTCAGAATACGATTTGTGACAAATCAAAACATTCGGTAACAAACCCAGCTTGCTCCATCGAACCAAATTATTAGCTGACACTAGAGGGCGACAAATTTCTGAGCAAGTCAACGTCATCTACATGGCTCCTTTAAATCAGTTGAAAAACTGAAACTAATTTACCCTCTAATGGTATTTCTTTGTCAGTTATTAACCGATAACTCCACAGAGATCAAAAGTTGTACAGTACGTACTTCACATTATATACATGCATGATATTACATCAAGCCAAAGTATGCAAATTAATATGTGGAATATCATTCAACAAATAAATTTTCACATTTGAGTAAAATAACAAGGTTCTGACCACTGGTCTGGAATATCAGATAGAAATGTAATCTATGTTAACAATTATCATGAAATAACATGTACCGGTAAGTATTAAATTCCTATCAAACCGTTTTAAACGAGTACAAGCACATTTACAATTTCTTCGAGATCCGAACTGGTGTAAATTCACTGATTGCCCTGTAGTCATGAAAAAACTATGACTTCCTTATACACACAAGTGAAACTTGAAAATGACAAAAACAACTTATTGACCAATTGTCATTTTTATAGGCCAAAAAAAAAAAAAAAAAAACTTGAATTCTTCTGATTTCTGGACACTATACTCCTTTCAAATCAAATTGAAATACTCAAAATTTAGCATCAACCTGCATAAATAATTTGCTGTTGACTTGAACGGGTATGACAAACTCACTGAATGCAAACTATCCAGAAATTCTACTTCTTCAGTGTGCAGATGAATTTACCATTCTAAACCATGACAAATAATTAATGGTTGAATTGCGCAACCCTGCATTCCAAATTGATTCTGAAATCAGAATCATGCTAAGGTTTTCTTCAAAGCAATACATTTCTAGTCTTAACTTTCAGACTTCTTGTCAAGCCTAAATTGAAACACACAATTTCCAGTTAATTCAAAACCAGACAAAAACAATATCATGCATAAATTAGTCTTAGTCTTTCCTACAGACCCTTCATGCAAATGGACTATTTTAAAAGTCAGGCCCAACATTGCGCATAGCTTAAATTTGGTTGTCATACACAAATCGCACCAAAAAAAACTAGTCTTTAAATTAAGACCCAGATAAAAGGAAAAGTACTAGTCTCTCAATTCAGTCTCAAATGTACGAGTAATTAGTCTTTAAGTTCAGACCCGAAGAAAAACGTGAGTTTCTAGTCTCTGAGTTCAGACCCAAAGAAAATGTGAGTCTCTAGTCTCTGAGTTCAGACCTTCATTTGGTCCAGTTCAAATAAATTTGGGAGATCATGGATCACATTTTAATAATCCATGTCATCTTCGTCCATATGTGATACAAACATGACTTTAGGTCCTAAATTTCTTTTAAGACGATTGAAATTAAAATAATCTTCACAAAGATACGCTATGGCTCCTTGTCCGGGAATTACTCCTGGTCTTCCTTTGGGACAAGTAATATTAGTTTATGAATCGGACGCTCAAGGTAAGAACATGGGGTAGTTCGCTTTCCTACTGCATTCAGTTTCTGTTCACCCATTGCGATCTTAACCTTACGAACATGCTTATCATCCGAGGGATAAGTTTCAGCGATCCTACCCAGTGGCCATGCGTTTCTAGGAGCATTGTTATCCTTAACAACGACCACGTCTCCGACTCTCAGATTTCGTTGTGGAGCAGTCCATTTCTGTCTCGTTTGCAGGTTGTGAAGGAACTCTTTCCTCCAACGGCTCCAGAATTCATTGAGTAGATGTTGAACCCTTCTCCATCGTCTCCTGGAATACAGGTCAACCCGCTGGAAGCATCCCGGGGGAGGAAGAATGATGCAAGTCTTCATAGTTAAGAGATGATTCGGAGTCAGCGGTACAGGATACATAGGGTCACTCAGATTGTCCGTTGTCAGTGGTCTGCTGTTGACAATTGCAGCTGCTTCATACATCAGAGTGCGTAAAGACTCGTCATCTAGTTGTCTTCCAGAATGATGCAGCAACGTATCCAGCACAGTGCGAACGGATCTGATCAGTCTTTCCCACGCTCCCCCCATATGGCTTGCGGAGGGAACATTGAATTTGAACTCAACATAGTCACATCCATCATTCAGTAGAATGTTTTGGACCTTGGCATGGTCCATTTCCTTCCAGGCTCTTTGAAATTCAGATGCAGCTCCTACAAAGTTTGTGCCTCTGTCGCATCTCAGTTGGCGTACTGGACCTCTAATGGCTACGAAGCGTCGATATGCCTGGATGAATGAGTCTGTGTTCATGCTGTTGAGGGTTTCAATATGCACAGCTCTGGATGCCATGCATGTAAATAAAAGTCCATATCTCTTTAAATTCTTCCTACCCTCCTTTATCAACCAAGGTCCAAAACAATCCATTCCGGAGAATGTGAATGGTGATTCTGGTGTGAGTCTGTCAGTGGGTAGATCGGACATTTTACCACCCTATGCGCATGTAGCACACTGGATATATATTTTATGGAATATTTGATGGAAGACTGGATTTGGATCATTATATTCGAAAGTTCGAAAGGAATTGTATCATATTGGAAGTGAAAGTGTAAAGTTTTATGGACCGTTGTCAACTTTTATCAAGAAAATCGATGTTGTTTGGGTATGTACTCTGTGACTTATATCATGTATCGAACTCTCCTAGTCCCATGTACACTTCAAACAACGTGTGTGTTATTGATACATCAGCCTGAGGTTGAGACCAGACTTCTGCATGTTTGAGATACTTGATTCAAACGCATACAAATGCAATATAAACTGTGGAGAACCACATACATTCGACGAAAGAAATATAACCACACATGGCACCCCTTAAATTGAACTCATCCCAGGGAATCCCTGGAGAGACCAATTTTCGCTGTAAATTACCGAAATATGTCAACAAAACTAGCCTGTGCACAGCCGTTTTTCACATCCGCCAATCATATAACAGTTTAAAGAAAGACAATATTGACGAATATGATTTCATTGCCCAAACGCTTTCACGCATTTTGCCAAATTTACATGTCGACATCTGCAAACATTTTGCGCTAACATCTGACTTAACTCCCGATCACATTTATGTGTGTAATGACGATAGTGATGTATCTGGCCGCCATGTTGGAACCCCAGGGGCCACCGATGAAACCTGTTTTGCTGATGCAATTGTCGACGGATGTGATGGTGACAAAGGCAAACAATGCATTTGGTGTTCTAAACTGACTGGAAGTGACAATGACAAAGCTTTGTGTCCTGACTGTGTCGCTATTCCAGACAGAATACTCTCACTCGAAACCCGTCTCGATGAAAGAGATAGACTATCAAGCAACCAGGATACCTCAGATAAAACATCAAATGAGCCTCAGATAGACAAAACAGACCAATCTAAAGATAACAATGGAGACCAATCTAAAGACACTCCTAAGAATGCCGACTGTCACAAATCTCCTGTAAACCCGAGTACACTTTCGACACTGAAACAAAACATCACCGACCTTACAAACAAGGTTGAAGACATCAGCAGAAAGTTCGAGAGTCTATCGCAGGATAAAGTTAACAATGAAGTTCAATTGCGGTCATTGACACGAGCTATTAACTCCTTTGTGTCATCTGCCCCCGACCCCAAAATCAGTAGCCATGATAACAATGGTGATCATCACTCTACAGAGTCTCACATTGAGGACGATCAAGCCACAGACTCCGTCAATGCCAAAACAGTATGTCCATCTGCAGAACAACAAATCCAAGATTACAGAAACAATCATCGTTCAAAACAATCTTCAAAACATGTAATCTTGCCCACTGCATACCCCACCCCAAGCCGCGATCCGCAAAATGTTGATGTACTGATAATTGGCGACTCGATGACAAAGCGCATTGATCCATCGAAGATGTCGAGACGTTTATGTGTACAATCTAAATCCCTCCCCGGTGCCAGGATCGAGGACGCGTTCGACACCGTATGCCACCTCGCAGGGGATCTACAACCTGGCGAGATAATCATTCATCTGGGAACTAACAACATCGCATACGACGGAAAAGAGGAAATAATAGCCAAACTGATCTCACTGGCGGACCAGATAGCAAAGATGACACGGTCTAAATCAGCAACGCTGTCTTCAATTATCCATCGCGCCTACGAAACTGACGAAGAATCGGCGAAAGTTGACGACATCAACGCTGCGCTGAAACTTCTGGCCAATCAGCGTAGTTGGCCTTTTATTGTCAACGATAACATCATCCCTGGACTACATTTGGCGGCAGATGGCGTGCATCTTAACAACCATGGAATACGCGTAATGGCGCGAAACCTCATCACTCGTCTCCGAGATCAGTCAAGCGTCACTAGAAGTAGCCCGCCGTCTGACCCACTGCCCAATCAGCGCCCGCGATCTCCGAATACAATGAGGACCGATCCATTCTCGAATCGGCAAGACTCCGAAAGCTCCTCGCACGCCATGGCTGCTGAGAATGATAACTCAGCTTTTCGGAGACGCCAACATCGCAAATTCCGCAAAAAGCCGAAGGGGAGAGTTTTCCCCCGAGACTGGCTCGACTGTCTCCAGACGGCCCGCACGCTCCTGAATCGTCAAGCTCAGCAATAGATGATAGCGATAATTTAAGTCTTCACGCGGAGGATCTTAATGTAAACGCTACAAATGTAATAAACATCAATGAGAAACAAACGCAAATTGAAAAAACTACAGCTTCCAAGGATGAAAGTGAACTAAATGAAGGACACAATGTGACAAATACACAAGGATATTATGAACTTGTTGATGGCATGATTCCGGAACTCTGTTCAACCGGTGTAAAGATATGTCATATAAATATAAACTCTCTCCCACACAAAATGGATGAACTGAAAATTCTTCTAGGTAACGATCCATTTGACATTGTTGCAATTTCAGAAACACATTGTGATTCCACAATTACGGATTTAGATATATCATTAGATAATTTTTGTGTAACTCGAAAAGATCGATCAAGACACGGAGGAGGCATAGCGCTCTATGTAAAAAATAATATAAGTTTCGAAGTTATTAGTCAACTTGATAATGAACTAGAAGTAATTTTTGTCAAAGTTAAACAAAAACAAACACATCCTTTGTATCTGGGAGTTGTCTATAGACCTCCGAATTCACCAAATGAGTTTTTTGATAAGCTATCTGAAATAATTCACTCGATCAGTGAGAATGCAGGAGAAATCATAATCATTGGTGATTTTAATTGTGATTTATTACCAGAAATCTGCACTACATTTTCCCGAGCCCTTTTGTCATTAATGGATACTAATCTATTACATCAACTCATTAGTGTACCCACCCGTGTTACGCCCCACACAAAGTCATTGATCGATCACGTATTTTCATCCATCCCAGAGGAACACCAACACACGGGAGTGGTGAAGACTCATATAAGTGATCATTATCTAATATTCACTGTTTTTGGATATGCAAGGGCCAAGCAAAAGAATGATGATAATATTATTGAGTATCGATGCTTTAGACATTTTTCTAATGATAATTTTGTCACCATGTTACAGAACTTGCCTTTCAACGAGATTTTAAATGATAAGGATCCAAATCATGCTTGGCAATGTTGGGTTGACTTGCTCATAAGTGCCGTCAACAAGCACGCACCAGTAAAGAGTAAACGTATTAGATCCAAGTTGTGCCCGTGGATTACTGGCGATTTAATAGAGGCCATGAATAGGCGTGATTGGCTTTACACAATGGCAACTAAGCCTAGCAATCCCGATAGCTCTGAATTTTGGTCAGAATACAAGTCATTAAGAAACGAAATTACGTGTATGATCAGAAATGCCAAAAATGATTATATAAATGCTCTACTCCATGAGAACGGCGGAACTCCTAACGCCATTTGGAAAACTTTGAAACTCATATCATCATCTAAAAAAGAGAGTAACCTTAAACTGGAAGTAGATGGTGAAGAAGTAATTGATGCCGAGAAGATAGCCAATCACTTTAACAATTACTTTGTGGACGCAGTTGATACTATGTTTAATCCTCTTAACTTTGAAAATGATGTTAACAACTCCACCATTGATAGAGCTAGTGAACCATCTGTACACAGCGATACTGTTGATACCGTTCCTCCAGTCAATTCGTTTGATCTCCCAGCTATAACAGATGAATTTGTTATGAAGGAAATCGAACGTATCCCAATTAAAAAAGCCACCGGCCCAGACGATGTTTCAATAAAATTACTAAAATTTGCATGCAATTCTCAAAATGTAATACAAAGCCTTACTTATATACTTAATTCATCTTTGGATCAGGGAATTTTTTTTGATGAATGGAAGATCGCACGAGTCCAACCTATTTATAAAGCTGGAAGTAAACTCAGCGTTGAAAATTATAGACCAGTTTCGTTATTGTCCATACCATCCAAAATACTGGAAAAAGCTGTGAACACGGAATTTCAAGAATATTTAAAAGTAAATAAGATATTAACAGAAAGGCAGTTTGGCTTCCGCCCCAACCATTCATGCGAAACTGCCCTGCTTTGTATGGTAGATTTATGGGCCCAAAACGTGGACAAAGGCAACTTAAACGGTGTTGCGTATATTGATATGAGGAAGGCATTCGATGCAGTGAATCACTCAACTCTATTAATGAAGTTAAAAAACGTTGGTTGCACGGATAGAGCCATAAAATGGTTTCGGTCCTATCTAGGAGGCAGGAGCCAGTTTGTGTCTATTAAAGGTAAAAAGTCATCAACGAGAACAATTAATTACGGTGTACCCCAAGGTTCTGTCCTAGCGCCATTGTTATTCTCGATATTTATTAATGACTTGCCCACTAGTATTCATAGTGCGGACATGTTTTTATTTGCAGATGACGCGACCATGTCGGTACAAGGCAAAACATTATCTGAGATCCAAACGAAACTAAATCTTGCTTTAGATGAAGTGTATTCGTGGACGCAAAAAAATAAACTTCTATTGAATACTACTAAAACAAAGGTAATGGTTATTGGGTCGAAGCAAAAGTTACAGACGCTAAACGAAAATAATTTAAATGTGCGTATAAAGACAACACCGATTGAATGTGTGACACAGTACAAATGCCTCGGTGTTATAGTAGACAGCAATCTCTTATTTTCGAAGCATGTCGAAAAAGTAGCTTTACAAATGAAACAGAAATTAGGTATTCTAAGAAGACTCAAAGGCACGTTCAATAAACATTATCTGAGTATGATATACTGGGGCTATATTCTACCTCATGCTATGTACTGCTGCACTGTGTGGACAAATAGATCCCTGCATAATTATGAAACTATAAATAAATTACATAAACGAGCAGCATATATTATATCTGGATGTTCGTGGTCAACTCCTTCACACGAGGTTTTATTACAACTTAATTGGTCAACACTTGAGGCATTGTATTCAAGAGCAATGGGGATTATGGCATTTAAATGTGTTCACCATCTTGCACCTGCCTTATTGGCAAACAAATTTATTTTACATGATGATGTAGCACAACGCATGACACGTAATTCCCATCAACTTAAGCTGGAATCCAATAGGTGCAATACAGAATTTTTTAAGCGCTCCTTTGTAAACTCTGCAATAACACTCTGGAATAATCTACCCATAGAAACCAGGTTCTCCCCCAATCTGAACGTATTCAAAAGCAAATTATCACACTGAGTCTGGAACGCTCTTGTTCATTGCCGTGCAATATGAATGCTGCAATCTCCTTTAACATTTTATTTTAATTAGCACACGCCAATAATGAATCTTGCTTACTTATTTTATCAATATGCTAAACAACATTATCATTGATGTTTTTTTTTTTTTTAAACCTCAATCAAGGAATCTTTGAAATTGTATTTCATGTACTTAAGCAATACCATGTTATGAATTGATTATGATACTAACATATGCATGTTATTATATTTATGTGCATAATATGTCAACTATTTGTTTTTATAATTAATAGTTTAAATTATTAAATGGGAAAGTATTAATAGTATATATGGTATAACGTAATGGTGACGGCAAACTTTTTTAACATTGAAATATATTGCAATAATTTGTTTTGATATTTATACCATACTTTGTTTTAACTTTAACCTAATTCTATGTGTTATTGCGTACAAATGTCAACTACATGTATATATATATATATATTTTAATTGTGGGTTTTTGTTGTTGTTTGTTTACAATAGTTTTAATTATAAACTGGGAAAGTATTTAATTGTATACATTTTATAATTACTCAATGGTGACGGTAAACTTTTTTTAACATTGAAATATTCGCAACAATTTTATAAATATCTATAGCATACCTTATCTTAATTTGAACTTCGTATACTATGAAATGTACTGTATCGCCTTTTTATTGCATGTCCGAATTATCTCTCATATTATAATGTGCATTTATTGTTGTTTTGATTGACATTATTATTGAACCATGTATGTTGTAAAGGGCCCTGATGAAAACCAGCTCATGCTGATCGGGCTACCCTTTTTAAAGATGTGAAATAAATAAATAAAAAATAAACATCTTCTGAGTCAAAGTAGGACGGCGCAGTCTATTGCAGATGACACATGAACGTATATACTTTGACACTCTACTGCTACCTCCAATTAACCAGAATCCATTTTGCCTGATCTGGTTAAGTGTCATACCCCTTCCTTGGTGCGCAGTCTGCTCATGACAATGACGTATTATGAGTTCAGTCATGTGATGTTTCCGAGGAAGGATTACTGGATGCTTCATCTCATATGGCTCATCGCATTTACGAATGCGTCCTCCAATTCGCAGGATTCCTCGGTCATCTAAGAAGGGGTCGAGCTGATGGAGTCGACTGCTTCTTTTCATTTGACGAGTTTTCTTTCTGTTAGTCAAGTCATTTCCTCTCTGAATGGCAGTCAGGGTCTGGATTTCATCTGGAAAGGCTTCCCTCTGGACCATTCTTACTATCTCTATTTCGGCCTTCTGCAGGTATTCCAGATTGATGCTCTTCTCCTTAGAAAGTTTGCTCTGGCTTCTGGTACGTTTCTTATTGCAACGTTGTCTCAGGCAAGAGATGAATAGCAAACAATTAGCAACTGCTCTCTTAGCCTTGTTCCAAGTCGAAAATCGATTCAGTCTACTGGACTCAAGGCTATGCGTACTGGTCTGAGAAGTATGAACCTGAGATTTCTTCAACTCAGGATCGTCATCTTCTATGTCGAACATCTCTCCTTCATTGGACTCATTGGAAAACGTCTCCTTCCACAGAAACTCAGGACCGTGTAGCCACTTGGAATCTCTTAACTGGGGTACAAGCAGACCTCTCGAGCCTTCATCAGCAGGATTCTCCTTCGATTCCACATGTCTCCATTGTGTTGCAGAGGAGTGACGTCGAATTTGTTGAACTCTGTTTGCCACAAAGACATGGAAACGTTTCTCTGAATTCTTGATATACCCAAGAACTACATTGCTGTCAGTCCAGAATGTATGCGTAGCCTCATCAAGTCGTAGTTCTGCATCCAAGAAGGTTTTGACCTTAACAGCAATGACTGCTGCTGTCAATTCTAAACGGGGAATTGTTACCAGTTTCAGCGGTGCTACTCTAGCCTTTCCAATGACGAGGGAGCAATGAACTCGTCCTTCAGCATTAGTGACTCTCAGATAAGTACACTGTCCATATCCACTGGTACTTGCATCAGCAAAATGATGATATTCTACTGACTTCACCTCTCCAAATTCAGTTGGTTTGTAGCATCTGTTGATTGATATGGTGGGGAGTATAAGCAAGTCAGTTCTCCATCTATCCCATCGTTCCCTCAAATGGTCAGGAAGAGGGTCATCCCAGTCCATTGATGAGCTGCATAGCTCCTGTAGAATTCGTTTGCCTGTCAAGACGACTGGAGCTATCAGACCCAATGGGTCATATATGGACATTACTGTAGACAACACTCCTCGACGGGTGAGAGGTTTATCTTGAAGGGTGAGTCTGAAATTGAATGTGTCTGACTCAACGCACCACTGGACACCAAGAGCCCTCTCAATGGGTAAGTCGTCACTTTGAATGTTGATTTCTCTCACATTCTTGGCTCTGTCTTTCTCTGGTACAGAATTCAGCACATCTCTGTCGTTGGATACAAACTTGTGCATGTGTAAGCCACCCTTTTCACACAGCAACTTGGTTCTGGTGATCAATTGTATCACTTCTTGAGCTGTAGACATCGACTTGAGTCCATCATCAACGTAGAAGTCTCCATGAATGAAATTCTTGACGTCCTCTCCAAATTCAGCGGCATTATCTGTCGCTAGTTGTCGCAGCCCAAAGTTAGCACACCCAGGTGATGACCCAGCTCCAAAGAGATGCACTGTCATGCGGTATGCACTTGGATCCTCTTCAAGGTTTCCACCTTTCCACCACAGGAATCTTAGATAGTCTCTATCTTCTTCGTTCACCTTGAACTGATGAAACATTTCTTGTATATCGCATATGAATGCAATATTCTCAAGTCGAAATCGACATAGCACTCCTGTGAGCTTGTTTGTGAGGTCCGGCCCAGTGAGTAGATGACTGTTCAAAGAATGATTTCTGTATTGTGCACTGCCGTCAAACACAACTCTTAACTTGTTGGGTTGCACTACACCATGATGTGGTATGTACCAGGTAGCACCCACATTATCAGTCATTGGAGCAGTCTCGGCATATCCTTTGTTGATAAGCGTCTCCATCACTTCTGTATACTTCTTTTGGTATTCAATGTTGTGTCTGAACTTCTTCTCCAGATGTACAAGTCTCGACCATGCTTGGGCTTTGTTGTTCGGAAGTTGAGGTCTTTCATCCTTAAAAGGAAGCGGCATCTCATAGTGACCATCACTCATGTGTATTCCTTTATTCATGATGTCAAGGAATTTGATGTCATTCTGGGAGAAAGCTGTCCCTTCTACACTTGTGTCAGTGAAGTCAGCTTCCATTATACTCTTCACTAGTAAGGGTGTTATCTCTTCCTTGGTTGTCACCCTTTCAGAAAGGAAGACTTCCTTTCTGTCTATCACCAATGTCTCTGGAATTTCTCTTGTCATCAACCGGTGACTGATGCCAATACGGTCGTCATTCTTGCGGTTGTAGTCACTACGTATTGTTCCTACAATACTCCATCCAAGGTCGGTTCGTATGCCATATGGTCCATTGTTGAATGGTGCAGGAATCACATCTCTCGGCAACAAGGCTCTCGCACAGTCATAACCAATCAATAGGCCTATGTCACAATCTTGTAGTGGAATGAGCTTGCTGCTAAGATCACGCAGGTGAGGAATGGACTTAGCAGTCTCTGGAGTTGGTACATGTGTCCGGTCAGCCGGCATGATGTCACGTGTGTAAGTCGGTGGTAAAATTAATTTGTCCTTGCCATCATGTGCGCGTACACGCAGTCCATACACACGTTCACTGTTTATTCGTTGGTCCTTCATGGATAGCGTGGATAGCTGTAAGTTGACCTTAGTCCCATGTAGCCCCATTTCGTCCTTGATGGATGTGAGTAGGAAAGTTGTATCTGACTGAGTATCCAGCAGGGCGTATGTCAAAGTTTCACCAACACTGTCCTTATGTGACAACCATACAGGAACAATCATCGAGCTTTTGAGTGTTTCTTGTCCATTACTTTTCCTTGCAATGTGTGAGCTTGATGACCTCACTTCATCTTGGGTTGTATCTTGATTTGAAGGTTGAGCGTTAACCCTCACCCAGTCTTTAACATGGAGTGCTGTTGGGTGTCTCCTTTTACACTCCTTACAAGTGCTTCTCTTCTTGCACTCGTTTGATCGATGACCAACCTTTAGACACCCATAGCACAAGCCCTTTTCAACAATAAATTTCTTCTTTTCTGCCATCTCCCATGCTGAAAAGGTAGGGCACTCTTCCAAGGAGTGGGATTTCTTGCAGACCAAGCAGGATACAGTCCATTGCTTCTTTCTATCACCCATTTCTCTCTGATTCCTATTGCTAGTAGCATCAGTTGCTAATGTTCTGACTTCTGATGCTACTGCCTTTCCTCTCTCGTATCTTGATTCCCTCAATCCATAAACAGAGGTGATGGGACAACAAGCAATCTTTGACTCCTCCTCGATGAAACGTGCAAAGAGCTTGAAAGGAGGAAAGCTGCCATTGCTGTCTGCCCATTGATAAGCCTTCCTGGACCAGCGTACAACTAACCATTCAGGTAACTTGGTCAGGATCTTACGAATTTCACCGTCGTCATTCAGATGATGAAGGTTCTGAATTTTGTCCATTGCTGTAACACACTGCCGCAAAAAATCAGAGAACTTCCTCAAACCTGGCGCATCCTTTGTGGCTATTCGAGGCCATCTCTCCATCTTGTCTCGAAAGGCTTTAGCGATGACAAAGGAATTGCCGTACCGTTCTTCCAAAGCCTTTCTGGCATCATGATATGCTGTTTCGTCGTCTATGAGAGCATATCCTTTTACTAGCTCCAGGGGTTGACCCTTCAGATACTTCTCAAGGTAAAAGAACCTGTCCATAGGCGTGATGCCACTTCGATCAATTAAGATGTTGAATGCGTGTTTCCAACCTGGATACATGAGGGGATTGCCATCAAATGAAGTCGGTTCAGGTAGAGGCAATCTTGAGGCTCTCAACTGTTCTGCAAAGAGACTCAAAGGGTCAATGGGTGAAGTCTCATGAACAGGTGGATCAACAGGTGATGGTGGGTAAACAGGTGATGGTGGATCAACAGGTGATGGTTCATCGAAAGTGACTGCTTGCCTCAAAGATGCATCATCGCTCTTTTCATCTTCCTTTAGAACAATCATCCTGTCAAGAGTGCTTTTCATGATTGAACTGTGTTCTTTCTCAACTTCCTCTAATTTGTCCCCACTATCATCAGCTATCTCAGAGGACAATCGTAACTCAGCAAGGTTCTCTTGCCCATTGATGACAGTGTCCATCAGAACTTGTAACCCATCTCGAAGAGCCTTGACGTCAGAAAAACCAACATCATCTATTAGGGCAGCTCTTAGCTTGTTGGCCTTACGTCGCCAGGAGGTCACACTGCTTCTGAAGTTCTTAGTCTTCAGATCGAGCTGGTATTCGATGCTCCTTTCTGTAGGGACTGACTGTCGTTTCTGCTGAGCAGCTTGTTCTTCAGTCATGATTAACAGATGTCTCTGTAGCTTCCCAGTCTCGGCAGAAACCAGGAATCTTCTGGTAGGGATTCACTGTGGGAGAGTTTTCACTGTAGCTGTGGTAGAGTTGCGAAAACCCAAATAATTCAGTCAGACACAAGCTTCGACGGGAGTGGTCAATCTTTATTTTACGTCTCCGTATCCATCCATTAACTCCGTGAAAACTGTATGACAAAGACAAAATTGCAAGCATAATAAGTACATATGCAAATGAATCTAACCACAACTGAAATGCTTCAACACGTTACCAAATAAGGAAATGAGCATTTTATATCGATTACAGTTTCGATCGATTACAGAATCATCTACGCAAAATAATCTCGGCTATAAACCCTTGCCAATCGTTATAATCATTATGTCATACAATTCATAAGGCTTCTATGGCTCCTTGTAACTTGACAGCCTAGCTAAATTGAATCAACTCCAATAACGAAAGAATAATGACTTTTCATTGCCCCACATATGCCTTTCTATGTAAGTAGAAAGTGCAAATCCTTCCAGACCTTCCTTGTAAACTTCGTTTATCTTTGTCCTAAATTACCCTAATACAAGTACTTTCATAACTATGATAAATAAAACCTGTCTCATACAGTCATAAGTCATATATATCAGTCATTACTCTTCATCTTATCCAACGTTTCATAAATGGTTTTACCGTTCTACGTAAATTCCTACACAGTCGCACATAACATGTATACATGAACGTATCGCTACATACAGCCAGACTTGGCTTTATATCCAAATTAATCTTCATAATCCTTCACATAACAGCACTTAATTGCAAGCAAACATCAAATATATAAATATACTGACCTCTGTGCCCTTAATTGTGAACTGAATATCCCTCAGAATACGATTTGTGACAAATCAAAACATTCGGTAACAAACAAACCCAGCTTGCTCCATCGAACCAAATTATTAGCTGACACTAGAGGGCGACAAATTTCTGAGCAAGTCAACGTCATCTACAAACATAATACCAAGCATGTTGTTACGAGATAAGTGATCAACCATATCCAGTGCAAGGCGAATATTCTCACCTATATATACCGACCTTTAAGGAAACCAGTTTGGTCACCACTAATGATATTATGTAAAACATTTCTGATTCTAAAAGCAATGCATTTAGAAACCATTTTATAGTCGGTATTGAGGAGCGAAATAGGTCGCCAGTTTTTCAAAGAAGTTGGATTCTTATCCTTTTTGGGAATCAGATTAATAATACCTCTCCGTTGGTCAGGAGAAAGTTTCCCATGCTGAAAAGCAAAATTAAAAGAATCAACAACAGTTTGGCCAATATCCTTGTAATTTTTTTTATACCATTCGGATGGGATTCCATCAGTGCCAGGTGTTTTATTGTTTGACATGGATTTCAAAACAGCCCAACATTATTGCAAAGTGATAAAACCCTCACAACTATCTTTTTGAACATCATCAAGTTTAGGGCACTTTGTGTGAGGAGGAAGCATATCTTCTGTAATATTACAATCAATCGGGTTGCATGAACTGTACAGATTCTCATAAAAAGACATTTCTTCAAAAAGTATATCTTTGGCATCAGTTAACACTTTTTCATCTTCTGTCACTAATTTAGTGATTACCTTTTGTCGTTGGTTCCTTTTCTCTAAGTTAATAAAATAACGAGAATTTTTCTCTCCAAATTCGACACATTTAGCACGTGATCTTATTATACAACCTTTTGTTTTATAACTATACAAAGACTCCATATTCGTTTTAAATTCATGAATGTCTTTTGCAATATTATCACAAGGGTTATTAGAAAACTCTTGCTCAAGTTTATTGAGCTTCTTTGCTAAATCAGACTCATATTTCTTGCGGCGCTTTGATAATTTAGCCGAAAATTCAATGGTAACCGAACGAACCTGACATTTCATAAAGTCCCATAGTATACTAGGATTCATATTAGCATCATTCTGTTTTGTTTCAAGAATACACTTCTTAATTTTGTCGACATACTCAGGCTCATGGAGTAAAGATCCAGTATGAAAATGTTGACGAGACCAATGGCTGTTTATATTGTCAACATTCTGACAAAGAATTTTCATGAGATTGGATATTTTGTCTCATTAGCCTTCATTCGATTAGTATCAGGGAAGTTCGGAAACCGAAGACTTTCAGTCTCATCATCTTTTGTCATTTATTACTAGATGGTTAACGAAAGCAAAGACTTTTGGTCTCGTCATGATTCTCCCAATTCTAGTGTGGTGGGCCAGTTAATGGGTTGGAGACGACAAGTTCAAATATAAATGAAAACAAAAGAAGCTCGGATATACAGTTGAAGTCCACTTTATTAATTATATAAATCAGCCGAAGCTCCAATCGTTACAAACGAAGAGTAATTATTTTAGAAACATTTTAAATGTAAGCTGCTTCTCTCAGAGGCTGGGCGGCCCTTGCGATAGTAAACTAGCAGCACATCCTAAACATGGTAACGGAATGAAATAACACTCAACTAAACTCTTAAACTCAACTCTTAATCTCAACTAAACTCTGACCACAAAATCCCGCACATGGCATTTAAATACTCCGGCACCCGACGAGGATTAGATATCACATGATATACCCAGCCAACCAGGAGGACCCTTTAATACGAAGCCAACCAATTACAAGACGGGATATATAAAATTACCCCTAGGTCATCCGACCAATTAAGAGAGGAGTTATACATTTAATTAATTATAACCAATGACAAAGCATAATAGATAAGAGTGATTTGAACTAGTCACCGACAAAAATGGGAGGAGTCTATCTCTTCGCGAGAATGTCAGGTCCCCGGAAAAACAGTTTATTGTCTAACGTGTTATCGGAAATGAACACCTGTACATCTTAATGCAGGAATTCATTTACAACGTGCTTATCGAAATGAACACTTTAATCTAATGCAAGAATTCAAAACCAGGGGTTGTTTACCTGTTCCCAGCATACTATTGGAAACATAATTAATGCTAAGTCAAACTAATAACTGTACAATTAATCAACCCAGCCCGGCTCCTCTATGGCTCTAGCGCCCCCTTTAGTTAAATGAGTTGCCCGAATCAGCGTACCACTACACTAGTATGAATATTCACACGACCAAAGTGTTGTGGTTAACCTTCTGACATCTAGTATGAAGGTTCGTGAGACCAAAGTGTTGTGGTTAACCTTCTGACATCTAGTATGAAGGTTCGTGAGACCAAATACTTTTGGTCTCGGCAAACGTCTGACATCTAGAACGAGAGTATAAAGGTTCGCGAGACAAAAGACTTTTGGTCTCGTCAGCATTCCCATATCTAATATGAAGGTTCGCAAGATCGGAGACTTTTGGTCTCGTCAGTCATCTCACATATAATATAAAGGTTCATGAGACAGAACACGTTTACATTTTATTAGTCTTCTCATATCTAATATAAAGGTTTGCGAGACAGACAACTTTTAATGCCGTCAGTTTTCTCACATCTTACACAAAGCTTCACGAGAAAGTAGACTTTTGGTTTCGTCAGTCCCATAACATTTAATATGAGTATTCACGAGACGGTAGACTCTTGGTGTCGTCACTTTTCTCACATCTGATAAAATGGTTTACGAGACGTTTGATATGTGGGTTCACAAGAGAGAAAACTTTTGGTCATGTCAATCAATCTTCTGATACTTATCATGAATGTCCGTGATATCTAGAATGATTGTTCAGGAAGGCTGTCATGAAGGTGGACGTTAGTCTCTGCATCCTCATCCCGTATGGTCAAAACTGCCTTTTAGGCGCCTGTTTCTGAGTCGAAATTGCATAATGTCCGAGAAGTTAGGGAATTGCTACCCTTTGACATAATTATAGAGCTCGATTTTGACAATGGATCTAAAAGGATGATAAATCAGTGTACAATTAGTCATCTAGTTCATGACAGTTTTAAATCATCACGTAGGATATTGTCCTTTTCATCTTTTCACATATGTGAATCAAATGCTAGATAATGAGTTGGTTGTTTCGTCTACCGCACATTCTTTTGATTGCTTTCGTCGCATGTTCCCGAAAAGTTTGATTCGTCAAAAGGTAGATGAGGCAATTCCACCATCTGGTGCTAACCTCTACGACACCGCAGATTATGAATGCTACTGTGTACCCCGGTCGTCCCAGTCTGGGGTAGATGCAGGCGCGTACGCAGGGGGGGGGGGTATGGGGGGTTAAACCCCCCCCTTTGGTATTTTTATGTGTATAAACGCCCCCCCCCCAAAAAAAAAAAAAAAAAAAAAAAAAAAAAAACCCTAAACCCCCCCCCCCCCCCCCCCCTTTTGGATTTTTTTTTTTTTTTTTTTTAATTATTTAAAAAAAAAAAAAAAAAAAAAAAATTATCCCCATGACTGACCTAAAACAGGTGACCTTACCCCCCCCCCCCCAACGGAGCAAAATGTCAAATTTTCAAATTTCGAGGTCCAAAAAAAAAAAAAAAGTGTCCTCTAACCCCCCCCCCCCCCCCCCCCCCCCCCCCCCCCCCCCCCCCTTGAAAAAATCCTGCGTACGCGCCTGGGTAGATGTACAGAAAAATAAAGCCCTGTGTCCCCATGCCTACATAACATAAAAAGGTGATTATGAGAACTATGCGCACACTCCCTTAAAGATGTCTTGGCCATTGCGTTGTTTGTTGATTCCCTGTTGACCTGCAGTTCTCAAGTTCATCTTACGAATATGTCAGCAGGAGATGAAGATCAGACAAACGTTACATGACGTTGTTATCATGGTTGTAAAGGCTACAGGGAGGAACATCAAACTCAAAGTTGTTGTTGTCGAGATATCACTCCCCTGAACCCAATCACTTCATTGCCCGTCTTCACCATTCAATTGGCAAAAACTTCTAACCATTTCTGTGCCCGGGAATCCCGGGATAGGCCATCGATATACCGTGAATAACACAGAAATAACTAGCGCGAAGAAGAGCGCAAATTTCGCGCGTTTTGGTGTCGCCAATATCGGATAACGCAAAGGCCGTACGATCGTCAACAAACGGTCCAAATTGATACAACAAAGTATGGCAAGCGTCTGATTGAAAACTGAGTAGTATAGGAAAGGGAGGAGAGTGCAGACATGACCGGAGATCGCCGAGCTGGTGTGGTTTGCAAAAATGATAAACAAATCTGCTGAATTGCCAAACAGACCTCCGCACAGGTCGACAATTGCCAATGCTTTGAAGAACAGACGTGTGTTTTCCTGAAAAGCGTTTTGGCAGGTCTGCAGAATGTAGAGCGTGAATGCGTTGAATGCTAAGATCAAGATGGCGCATATTGAGTACAATACAACGGTAATGTATCTCCCAGCTAACGAAAACAGTTCGGAGTTGGTTGCGTTGCCCGTATCATTCATGATGAATTTTCTGCAAAATAATTTTGGGAAAAAAATAATCATGAAGTCATGCTTGGGGAAGAGTTGGGCTGGGATTTGTTGGAAAAGGGCCGGCTGGTGGCATATACTGAAGTGCACCAATTTAATAGTGTATAATTATTTTCATTCAAAACTTTCCTTTAATAGGTTTCCTATTTCTTTTGAAAGTCTTATGACGAATATTGATGTAACCAGAAAGTTGCGTTTTAATTCTTACTTAAATAATCAAAGAATTAACTTACCTTTAAATTGTTTTCCTATTTGATTTGCAAATCATACGACAAAGATTGTTGTTACCAGATTGTTGCATTAACATTTTTACTAAATTAACCAAAGAACTTACCATTAACTATTGGTTTCCTATTTCTTTTGCAAAGCTCACGGCGGAGCACCCGAAATAAAATCTGAATCAGATAAAGTATGATAACGCTGATGTGATGTGAAAAATATATGAAATGTAAAGCAAATGTGACGGTGATGAAAGAAAATGCTTACATCGTCGGGAGGACGATGTTATCAAGTCAGGCAGAGAATCAGAGAGCCGGATAAGTGGCAAATCCAGAACTTGACGAAAGGGGGTTGGGCCGATAATGGAGTCGATGGAATTCTCTACGGAACGGGAAAAGGGTGGAGGAGCGGACAATTTTCCGATCTAGCGAAACCCCCCACTCCGTCTTGTCGCCCTTCTTTGGGGCCTTCAAACAGGGGGGGGGGTGGATATCGGTTTTTATCCTTCGCTGGATATTACATGTATGGATAATAGCACCGAAGCAGCGACTTGTTTGCCAAGGTAACAATGTGGTGTCATGGCAACTGTCATGGTGAACATCATCCAGTTAATTAAAGTGATTCGCAAATTAGATATTTGATGTGGTGTTCAAGATTCTAAGAGGAAACGTTTACCCGTTTTGAAGGATGAGTAACTAGTTCAACAGTTGTAACATATATCTACCGCTTTTGGGCGACAATGAATACGTTTCTATGGCAACTGTCACAACAGGCAACATTGAAGTTAATTAGAATATCCGGATCTGCAATTTTGTGAGTAAATCGATGATCTAGATTGCTACTTAATTCATTCTTCTTCAAACGATGTCAAGATATACAATGTAGGCGATATCATTTATACCGGATCAACGGGGTTGAGTGTTACACAAGGACGTTCATCAACTTTTTCACTTCAGATATTAACAAATTATTTGGTAATTCCGCACAACTATTGCAGCTCCGCTGAAAGTCAAAGCAATATTTGTTTCTTGCGCCGGGGAAGGTGTCAATGTTAAGGTGAATTAGAACAATTTGATTTACTACAATTCATTCAATACATGTATACACATTTAAAAGGGCCGGTTTATTTAGGCCATCTCGCAACCGGTTGTTTTCTAGCGCCCCCCCCCCCCCCACCCTCCCCTCGATCTCGTCTGTGGATCTTCTTAAAATTGGCACATAAATGGAGTAACTCAATACGTTCACGTTTTCATGACTAAAACCATTTTCTGATAATCACCTATATGAATATTCATTATGTGATCATGCTTCGTGTATATTTTTGACAGCTTTTAGATTCTCAGAATTTTCAGAATGTTGTGTCAAGAGCGGCGCCAGACCCATGAAAGCACAGGATTTGAAGAAAAGATATCAGTGAAGTTATTGTGGTTAAAAAAAAATCCAATGGGTGGAGTCCACCGCCCTTGCCCTTTTTAGGGTTAAAACGGTTTGTAGCACTCTTCATTGAACAATTGGATTTATTCTTTGCCAGACACATTACAGTCTTGAATTCCCAG
>JAVYIG010008606.1:0-87449 GCA_035222895.1 Strongylocentrotus droebachiensis | reverse complement strand
TACACGCACGGAAAAATGTTAGACTGGCTATAGGTCATCACAGGACTAATGATATCAGATCCATGAAAAATATACAGAGAATCTTTCAATCTTCAACTATCTGTTGTTGATTGGTCACGAATAACTGACTGTACAGATGTAAATGAGGCATGGTCAATATTTCAACATGTTTTTATCTCAAATTTGAATATATGATAGCGCCACTGAAACGGATAAGAATAAAACAAAGATCAGAAACTTGGGTGACTAAAGATATTCTTTCCCTAATTCAAGAGAGAAATAAAGTATACAAAAAATGGAGGAAAAGAGCAAAAGATGAGAAGCTCTTTAAAGATACAGAGTATTAAGAAATATTGTCCAAAGAGAGGTGAAAAAGGCTAAACTCGATTACTTACAAAACAAGATAGAAGAAAATAAACAAGATTCGAAAAAACTTTGCAGAATCTAAAAAACTTAGGATTGAAAAATAAGAAGCGAAAAGAACAAGAATCTGTCATTAAAATTGATGGGGAATTATGTCATGATAAGATGGCCATCGCTGATGAATTCATTCTCATTTCACAAATGTGGCTGCCAAGTTAGTAGACCGTACTCCCCCTTTCAAAGACTTTTTCAGCGCAGACAATGACTGTATTCGTGACTTTTACGAAAGAAAAGGTGTACGTGAAAACAGCTTCGAGTTATTACCAATCAGTGAACAATTTGTTTTCAAAGAGTTACGTAAGTTGAATGTATCAAAAAGTACTGGGTTAGACTTGATTCCAGCTAAATTTCTAAAAGATGGTGCGAAGGTTTTATTTAAGCCTCTAAGTTACTTAATGAACCTATCTATCTTGATGAGTACTTTTCCAGAGGATATGAAAATAGCAAAAGTGACTCCACTTTATAAAAAGAAAGATAAAACTGATGTTAGCAACTATAGACCTATTAGTGTTTAAGCGTAGCATCAAAGATTCTCGAAAAATCGGTCTGTGTTCAAATTGAAAGATACTTCAAAGAAAATGATATAATTTATGAATTTCAATCTGGTTTTTGACATGATTATTCGACTGAAACATGTCTAATTCATTTGACTGATTATTTGAGGAGAGAAACTTCCCAAGGGCGCTTTGTTGGTATGGTGCTCCTTGATCTGCAAAAAGCTTTTGATACAGTTAATCATTGCGTCTTATTGAAGAAGTTACAACTAATGGGTTTTGATAAGGCAAGATTGGTTCAGATCCTACTTATCTAATCGGCACCAAGTAGTGGCCATTCATGATATTCGTTCCAAACTAATGCCTATAACATGCGGTGTTCCTCGGGGAAGCATTTTAGGCCCAATTCTATTTTCAAGTTATATAAATGATATGTGTATTTGTATAAAAGACTTCAAACTATTATTGTACGCAGATGACAGCGTACTACTCTATATTCAAATCCTGATCCTAAATATATTGAGGAAAAGCTCAGTGAACAGCTGTCTACGTGTGTCGATTGGATGACTGATAATAAGCTTTCTTAACACTTGGGAAAAACAGAAAGCATTTTATTTTGTTCTAAAAGTAGTTCTAAAAAGTCATTTGAATTCAAAGTGACACACAATAATCAAGCAATCAAGAGAAAAGAGTCTGTGAAGTATTTAGGCATTGAGTTGGCTAGCGCAATTTCATTTTCATCTTTAGTAGAATCAAAAATTTAAAAAAGCAAATTCTCGTCTGAAATTTTTGTACAGATATCAAAGTTGTATGGATTTAAAAGCAAGACGTAAACTCTGTTTTGCTCTTATTCAATGTTATTTGACTATGCTAACCCTGCATGGTATAGTAACATAAACAAGTCAGATCAAAAGAAGTTGAAGATTATACAGAACAAAATGATGAGATTTATCAACTGTTCTGGTCCAAGAACTCATGTTGGCTACAGCGAACTTTCTAAAGCTGGTTTCTTGAAGTCGACCAAAGATCAAAACAACTCGTATTGCATCACGTGCATAAAATATATCATACTACACTCTTATTTCCACGGAGTCAAATTTCACTCTGAATGGCGTCAGCTGGGAGTCAACTCTATTCCTAGTTAAAGTGACACGGAAAAGGAGTCATCTTGACACGGAAAAGGAGTCATCTTGACTCTGAATTGAGTCAATTCTCAGCTGACGCCACACAATCCGAGTCAAATTGATTCGGAATCCGTGTCACTTTAACTCGGAATAGAGTTGACTCCCAGCTGACGCCATTTAGAGTGAAATTTGACTCCGTGGAAATAAGAGTGTAGGTCGAATCATTATATTCGATCCAACTTCGATCTTGTTACTGACGTACATGATTATAATACAAGAAATAGACGATTCAACTTTAACTTACCAGAAAGAGTAGGTAGTATTGGAAATTCGTTTTATTACAATGCTATAAAACATTGGAATTCCCTTCCCAATGGTGTAAAAGAAATATGAAACTATGATCATTTTAAGAGGAAATTAAAGGAATACCTAATACTTGACAGTCAGAGAAGAGAAGTGAATGACATGATTGAAATTTTTATTCTTCTGTCGGTTCATACTTTTTCATGTTGTATATACTTATGTTTTCGTACGTTATAGAAATTCTACAAATTCATCATTATATTCCACTTCTTCTTTCTCCTCTTTTTCTTCTTCTCCTTCTTCTTTTCCTTCTTGTACTTAATATCATTTCTATCATCAGTTTAATGTTGTTGTTATTATTATTATTATCTTTAATAAGTAGTTCTTTTAATTTTTCTTATCTAGATTTCTATTTTAACTTATTAATGTTATACATGTCTGTAAGGGACCCCACTGGAAATAAGCTCTCGAGCTTTCGTGGGTTATCCTGTTCAAGCTGACTTATTTTGATATGTTATTATTGTATATTGTTGTATGTTGGAAGCTTGTCGAATAAAAATCAATCAATCAATCTATCTAATCTTCCATCGGGAAAGGGGATAAGTAACACGCCAGTCCTGAAAACACACCCTCAAAACATACACACTATAGCTTTTGTGAACAAAATAACCAAAATGGATGTAAAGAAATGTAGTATGTTTTTCATGCAATTCTCAGGTTAGGGCCGGGTGTTTCAACAAACTTCCACATTTCCTCATAAAAGTGCTTCATCGAAGGAAAATGCCGGGGGAAAATGCCACTTTTATACACACCAATAAGGCAATATTTTTTTAGCAAACACATCCACTCTTGCATAAGATTTGTCTTCTGCGACATGATTATCTTCGCATCTGTGCAAGTATCACTGCCAGGTAAAGATTTTCTAGCGCAGAAGTTTTCGTGCGCAAATACTTGTATGTCCTTCACACGTAAACGCATTAACGTGCGCTCTGATACACAGAGATACACTAACAGATACCATGGAGACGACGCTGCTTCGGGGGAATTACCGTGTGTGGAACTAAAATTGACGGATTAATATTTTTGAAATGAAAGAAAATCGTCGTTGCGGAACGTCAAATATTGGATTACCTATAACGCAATGATTGAGAAGAGGCTAAATACTTAGCGATTTACATGTTTAAGGGGTGTAATTTAATGATCAATCGACTGTCATTTTGCAACGCGTCTTTCCAGAATCAGGCATGGGTATCGTCAAGTGATGCGGCGCCTGTACCGCAGCGGTGGAGTCTGTCAAGTTACGTTGGGATTCTCCGAAGCCGTTCAAGATCCGATCCAGATCCAGCCGCTTGAAGAATAAATCAAACGTTTACTCTGCAGAATATATCTCCGTTACCATCAGACTTTTTCAACGATTTCTAATTCAATGTGCTAAGAAAGTATTAGGTAATATACAGTAGACTTTCTAGAATAATGTTAAAAACATTTTTTCTTGAATTTAACTGAAATTTTTGTTGTCATGTCATGTGTCGTGTCACGCCGTTCTCTTGTCTTCTTGAACTCATGAAAGATGAAATTTATTTAAATTTAAATTTGAAACCCAGTGATTGAATAATAATTATGAGCTGTGTTTTTTGTATTATCCGGTTGAAACCTTATTTGGTATTTAAGCATCAACAAAGCAAAATTGATCAAAAGTCGATCAGTACAAGTAATTCAATCGTAGACCTAGATAGATCTAGGTCTAGATCTAGTCTATCTATAATCTGATATGAAATTTAATATTGATATTTAATATGTTTCATATTAATTATCAGTTATCACCCTGCCATTATTGACATTCAGGCATATCTAATATAAGAGTTAGGTTGTCTGATGTGGAGACGAACATGCAGTCTGAAGGGCTTTTATTCTTTAATCAGTACAAAAACAGTCAAAACGTTGACACAGTTTTTAAAGCAGAAGCTATTGTCAACTAACTAGCAAAAGATATGATCCTGTTGGCATTTGATTTCATATGATGAAAGGAAATTATATGGTATTTCTTTCAGTACATGTACAAAGTCTAAAGAGAGGTACTTGTAACATTAGTCTGTGTTTGATTCTTTTTCATTAAAACAAAAGGTGTGTTTTGCAATAGTCTACATCCTTGTAATTTCTGGAGCTGTAATCTTGTCCATTAGGATTAAAGTATTTTCAAATGTACAACATTTTGTTTCTGCAGGAATTTTTGATAAAATGCATGCTATAAGATCACAAGTTAACATTAATTTGAAAATACCCTCCAACTGCTCCAAAGAGCCCTAGAAAATATATGCAAAATGACTCACAAACTTCATAACTCTGTGTGCTCTCAAGCATTTCACTTGGATGATGATTTACTGCCGCTTGATTTGTACAGGTCAACAGAAGGTTTTTAGCAGGAAAAAAAAAAATCGTTTGAGCATACTCACCAGCAAAAACAATGATTGACATGAAATTGTGTACATCCAAGTTTACAGTACCTGGTATTCTGGACTCAAGATCTGATGAAAAAATATCAGGTCATTTAAACAAGTAGTTTTTGAAATATAAAAACTCCTTCAGACACCTCACTAGGGTCTAGGCCACAGTAAATGCAAATTTACTAATCTCTAGATCTATTGTCTACATTACAGATACACTTCTGCTACATCCTCGAAAACATTTCCTCTCCAAGCAAAGATGATGATGGATAATAGCGTCAGGATAGATGAAACCTCATGTGGACAGGTGGTCTGTCAGCATCCGTCCTGCTGGTACTCCAATAGACGGAGAGAGAGGGGGCTTCCTAAGACCCAATATGTTGAACATGAAGAACAAGGAACTGCCTCCGATGGTAAGTCTCACACAGTCAAACCTGCTTTAGTGACCACCTGTCGACAAAGACCACATTTTTTGTTTCCCTTGAAAATGGTTTCTCATTGAAACATGTGCTAAATGAACCTGTCTACAAAGACCACCTGTCTACCTGTCTACCTGTGCTTCCCTTGGGCGGTCGCTATAGACAGGTCTGACTGTATCATCAAACTTTAGAAGGCAGTAATTATTATTGATTTGCCCAGGAACTCTCTTTGCCTTAAAGGTGCATTTCAACATTTCTGTGGCTTTGACAAACTGAAAAAATTAAGACTCAAGAAAAACACAGATTTTTTGTCAATTAATCAGGACTTCAGGTTAATAATATAATCTCTATTTTTTTATTGACTTAATATTCTTCAAAAAACAATTAGACCAAAGGGTCATTTTTTCTTTTATTAAACACTTTAAAAAGTGTTTGTTTAGGTAATTGTAGCACAATTTCAAGAATTTCAAGAAACCATTTTTTTTTGTTAAACTTTAATTCATATATATCTTTAAGAGTAATTTTGTTTGCATTTTCATGACACCACTACTAGTAGTATAATTAAGCTGCAGATCTGCATCAAGCTTCACAGCAAAATCATTTCTTCCATGAAATTTAGTTAATGGCAGTTATGAAATCATGCATGTCCAAAATTGTTGCATTGTATGATTTCATGTCTTTTTCCATTGGTGCAGAGGAACTTCCGACCCTCAAGGTGCTGAATATGCTTGGAGATTATGGTTATGACTCCGGTGATCGTTACCCCACCGGGCGACCGTTGCCGAGGAGGAGGGTGCCTCAAGCCAGGGGTGAGGATGATGATGCAGAGAGAAGTCATTCAGCTCCAGTTATCCGGCAACTGATAGACCAGTGAGTGTACCAGCATCAAGTGTCAAATTTGTTTAACCTTGGGGGTTGTTTCACAAAACTTGTCATCAGTGACAAATGACAGTTGTTGTTATAAGCTAATGAAATCCTTGCTTGTGATTGGTTATCAGCAGATTTGTCCCTGATATTTGTCATTGTAAAAAGGCTTTGTGAAACAGGTCCTTGATATCATATTGTATGTTTGGAGCCAGAAGGGTGTAAAATGATGCAAGTTAATGCCCTTCTGGCTCCCAACACACAATAATATACTGAGGATATTTTACCCTCCTTTTACATAACCTTATTTTGGCTATGGTTGGCACATTCTGCCAACATATTTTATTTCTTTTATGGGTACTTACAATTTCAACTTAAAGATGGATCCCTTTTTATATAGATCCCATAAATGTTAAGTCCCAATTTAATTGTGAAGAAATTACTCCACAGAGTACATTTAAGTTAGCTGTTTTAACTGTAGTGGTTCAGGACCCCTTAACACAAAGCTTAGCAATTGATCATATCAGCCGTCGATTATGCAATTGGAAAATATCAATCGGTCGTTTACTCTTTCTTTGTATTAGGGAACACAGGAGAGGTTAATATTGTATTGTCGGGATGGACATGGTATGGTGGATTTTTTATACCAAGTTTAACATGAGTTAACTTTGCTGTGTCCTGTAATAAGTATGCTGTATTAAAGATGTGTTCACAATAATGATTCTAAATGGGCACCTAGAATGGATAACCATGATTCTACTTCTTTTCAACAGACCTCAACAGAATGTGCCTAGCTCTCTACCAAAGTATACCGGTATGCCCATGACCCCCCAACAAACACCCGTCAACCAAACACCCACCCAATCCCAAGGCACACCCCAGAAGACAAAATCTCCAGCCAAGCAACGCCCCACCAACAAATCGGCTCCAGCTCGCACGGCTCCACTCAACTTCCTAGAGTTTGTGAATGGGGTCAAGAAGGTCGACATGAGAGATTCTCTCGGGGTCGGTCGGCTCAAACACCAGGGGGTAATACCACAGAATCGCAAGGTCTATGTATGGTGTCCTGCAACGGCTGGTCTACGGGAGAAAACAGACGCCTCACAGGACAGGTGAGTGCTTCCTGTAGTCAACCATTCACAAAATATTCGATTTGTGACTCGTAAGCAAAGGCAGCTCTCAAAGAGGGCAGCTTGAAGACTTGTTTAATTTATTCATTGTTTATTTCTAATAAAATCCCTAGCTCAATTTGCTTGGGAAATTATTATCAAGGGTTTATCAATGTTACTATGATTATCTGCTTATTTATTTCTTGTTGTTGTGTAATACATATTGCTGTAAATAACCACTGGAATTTGAAGATTGCAGTATAACAAAATATCTGGGTACCCAGTTTGCAACCCAAATAAAAAGGTAAGCTGTTAATTGCTGCAATTAAATCATCTGTATAAACTCCTTTAGAATATCCCTAAAAAGCGTAGAATAAATATTGTGTAGCCCTATCTATAGCCATGATAATCTAATGATTAAAAATATGCAAATATGAGAGATGTCTGATCCCCCTGAACTGTATAACTGTTGTATTCCAGGCCTGAAGATGGTGCTACAAAAATAAAGGTCCATCCTAAAGATGTGACTGAAGATATGATCCCAAGGAATCTTAACACAAATCAGAACAAGAACCAGAAGATGGTAGGTTTTCAATGTATTCTGTTGAATTATGTTTACTTGTTTACTACAAAGATTTATAATGTCAAATATGTGGTATAAGTATTGTTCGAGAGCATATTCATGACAGCTAAAGCACAGATGTAATGGTGGACTGTCTTGCTTTCAGTTATGCTTCAAGATCCAAATATATTGTTATAGAGTTATAGGCTGGTGTACGGCATTGTCCTACAAGTTCAGGTCAAGTGGTTTAAACATTTCATTCATTGGAGATGCTAAAGTTGTGGGTTCAAGCCTTGATATAGCACTAATGTCCTATGGTAAGACATTAATCTACATTTGCCACTTGATGTAGGAGTAGGTACCTGGTGTTGAGAAATTCCTTGAAATGTAGAGTGTCATAATAGACACTATTAGTGCAACAATGGAGTGACTTGTCAGTTATTATTAAATTACTTCTCGGCATGAAACTTTTATGAATCTAAACCACTTACGGAATTCGCAAACATTTCATTTTTATGCATTCAAAAGTTTCTCTTTACAGTATCAACACCAGCCTGTTCACTCAGTGGAAATTCTCTTATTTGAATTCGTTGTGATTTATTTTATTTTTTTAGAGGAAGAATTTCACGACACCTACAGGAGGGAGACCTTACACCCATCCAGCCAGGTCACCCCCTCCCAATACCAGACGTACCTTACCTCAAGACTTTGATGAAGGGTAAGTTTGGAATCACAGAAGGGAGACCGCATTCCTATTGTGTTTTACTTAAGAGAATAGAACTGGTATACTGTGAAAGTAGAAATATTTGCGGTACATTCATTTTCATGGATTTCGTGCTAAGATCGGCAAGCACAAATTTTAGAACTGGCAAAAATATAAGCTTGACGTATTATGCATGTTTTGAACAGGCTGAATTGTGTGCAACGCGAATTTAAGACCGATTCTTTGTCTGTTGCACTGCAGATTTTAACATTTAATTATTTTGATAGACCTATCCAGCCCCTGTAACACAAAGCTGAGCATGATAGTACAGTTTTATGATCAATTAATTAATCGCATTAGTCTTCTTCACAGTTAAGTGGTAAAAGAGTTGTTCCCCTCTTTCTTTCTCTCTCTCTCTCTCTCTCTCATTCTTCCTCTCCCTACAACTTTAATCACTTTGTTAAAAAATGTATGCCTTGGTATCATTTTGTCCGTGATTCGTCAAGCTAATTCATTCTTGTATAGCCAATTATATCATGTGTTTGATGACACGCTTCGAATACTGTTTTTTCAGTATTTATAAAGATTTGAGTCTGACGTTCTGTTTTGTATCTTTTTAATAACAGAATTGCACAGTTACTTCAGTTACCAAGAGAAGTGCTACTTGAGCTGGTGGAGCACACCAAAGAGAGGTGAGTCTATAGGTGAAGGTGTCCGTGAGATTGCAGGACAAGGTGCAATGCATATCTAGTACAGTAGTTGCCTCTTTTAATATATCATGATTGGTACTTTTGTGTGTACTTGTATAAGGACATGCATTTTATCTATGCATGATGAGCTTCATGTCATTTAATTGTGGAAATAATCACCAAGATTGAAAGGAGATGGATGTATATTTTGCTATTATATACTCTTAACCTCTTTTGATATATCAGGACCCTGAATATTAAAGAGTGAATTTAAAAAAAAGTTCACTTGCTATAGTTGCTAGACACGTTCATAAAATCTTCATCGCTCACTTGTGAATCTTAAGGGTTGCCCAAAGAAAAAGAGAACAGAACAGAAAGTATTTCAATTCAATTTTACCAATTCATGTTATAAATGAGAATTTTGAGAATTCTAAAGATTAGGGTACAGCTAGAATATATTCATGACAATTGAGATAAATTGGTTGATGCTTAAAGCACAAATGGTTTATTCATAGTAGAAGGGACATTGATTTGGTCCTAAATATTATGCTGCTCACATTGACATTATTCTTGGTGAAATGTTGATATCATTCTCCTACTTCTATCTTCCTCAGTGATCTCTTTGACAAGAACAAGGTCGCTATGCTCCTGGAGAAACTCATGCCTCACATCCACTTTGAGAAGAACGATGTTACGCAACAGCATCCCCCGATCCTCTCACCAGTC
Source organism: Strongylocentrotus droebachiensis (assembly GCA_035222895.1). Lineage (NCBI taxonomy): Eukaryota > Metazoa > Echinodermata > Echinoidea > Camarodonta > Strongylocentrotidae > Strongylocentrotus > Strongylocentrotus droebachiensis. Next base: position 77,589 of record JAVYIG010008606.1, on the reverse strand, counting down.
AACACCCAAGTAGCCTCCCATACTGCTGCCCCATCAGCACCCCTGCACTCGAGTGGAATACTCCGGCAGAAGAAGGTGACGCTATTGGACTGCCGTGAAAAGAGGATGGACCCAATAAGGGCACCGCCCCCTACGAGGAGCATGCCGTTCTTCCTCGATGAGAGTGGGATGTCCGGGATCACGTCTTCGTCCTACACGAGGCGGGAAAGGCCGGATCATCATGCGGAAGATGATCGGGAGACGACGTTGATATCCCCAACTATAGCTTCGGAGGAAGTGACCAAGAGGAAACCAATTCGGCCAATTAGAGGTGAGATTGTAGGATAATGTTGGCCTTGGGTCATGAGATATGTACCTTGAGGGAACCAATGTTACCGTATGCTTGCAATGATCTTCATAGGAAAATTGAATGCAAGCAGCTGTGAATTTGAGGAAGATGAAGCAGTATTTCTTCTACCATAAATGTCAAGACACACTCTTTATCACTGTACATGTAGTTGTGAAATCACGTGACCTACCCTACGGTTGTAAGTCCTTTCCGAGACAAGATGTTTGAGTATCAATGTTTAAGAGAACACAAACGCTGACTTGGTTTTGAACTTTGCATATCTTGGTCACAATTCATTAAAGTTAATGTTCCTTTTGTATGCAGGGGATCTTTCTTTAACATTTTCTAAGAGTTTGAAGCAATGTTGATAAACCCTAGGTCCTAGGAGCTTCTTATGTGGTTGAAAAACGTGATAATGGCAAGTGTAAAGCAATAATTCATTTACTTTATCATTATCATTATCATGATCATTATTCTCAATATATTTTGTTTCCATCAGGGGGACCGACTGAGATGTCTAACTACTCTCGACGCAAGGTGACCTCCGTCTCCGCCAAAACCTTACCCCCTCTATTGCCAGGGGTCAGATCCATACGACCTTTCAACTACACCGATCAGTCCTTTGATCTTGCTCTCAGTAAGTTGCATGAAGAACAGCCTCAGAAAACTGTCAGATTATTGCTAGAGTCTACACATGTATGCCCATTTGGCCATCACTAACATTTTGGAGTTGTAGGAACATTTGTGAGCAGTGATATTAGTTTAGATTTTGGGTTTAAGTGTTAATTATCATACAAAGCCCATTTTACTTATTATAGAGTGGTGATCGAAGTGTGATGTCATCAAAAATCTACTTTTGGAATTTCTCAATTTCTTCTTCATTTTCCGAAAGAGCATCAAAAATAATGTTGAAATTTTGAAAACCAATTGAATATCTTAAGTATTGGCTGATTATATGACCATCTGAATAAATAGATTTCCTATTGCTCTGGCTCATAATGTTTTCGACATTTGTACATTATTTTTTATGCTCTTTCAGAAAATGAACAACAACAAAAAATTGAAAAATTCCAAAAATAGATTTTTATGATGTCACAGCTTCGGTACTCTATACCATCTAAGAAGTGATGTACATCTATTTCATTTGGATGCTCAGTATGGTCCCTGAACACTTGATGTAAAGATATAAACATATACTTTAAATTAGATGGTGCCTATACTTTTTTGATGGAGTGAAGTGTTCTGCACTTGTAGCTGTCTTGTGAATTGTTTCTTGATATCATGTCTTTGGAGGATTGCTTGGTAGCTAAGATAGGACTCATCACTTACGGTAATTAAGGACTCAGTGGCTGATTCTACCTCTGATATAATAAAAAACAATGAAATGATATGTTAAAGAACTTTTTGTTTGAGTGAAGATAATCTCAATTTTTTTTCTCTCTCAAACAGGTCCTCTGAGCACGCTGGAATACGAGCCTTCTGAGAAATCCTCCAGCCCCTTCTCCGGCAAAGCATCCACTGTGTTTGCTACTGTCCCCAGCCACTTCTCTGGCCGCACCCCTCCCCAGACCCCCTGCTCGGCGTGCGAGCGCACCCCCATCCCTCCCATACCAAGGATGGGGTCAGCGCACTATTCAACCATCTCCACCGTACCCAGTGATGACTTTGTGAGTATAGTTACTATCTTGCCTTTCTTCTGGGTATTCAGTAGTAAATATCATATTCTCTTCTACACATATAGCACAGGTCGGTCACTCAGGGATGGTCCTTTTATCATCTCACACTATAGTTCTGTGGGTTGGTTGGGCATTGGATAGACGTTTCATTCATTTACAGTTTACACCTGTATTCGTTACATGTGGTGCTTGTAACTATAATGATGGACATCGGATCGGTAGGTGATACAGTGTTAAGCCATTCTTTTCATAAGTTTAATTTTGTGAATTGTTGTAGATCGGGAGTTAAAATGAGCTGCTGATCCATGTGTGAACAAATATTTGATGTAAATAGTGTTGATGATTTGAAAAACAAAAACTCACAATAATGTTTGTGACGCCCCCTTTTTTTTCCTTGTGAAAATATTGGCTTATACAGTATTCCATCCATTTAAACTTATACATGTTTCATTCATTATCATTCTGTGTTTATGACCTATCAATTTACCATCGGTGCTTTTTACCATTCTATTACCCATCCATTTCCTTTACCATATTCCGTTTCCCATCCATTACCTCTTCCCATATTCCATTATCTATTTGGTGCTCATGATATTTCCAACACTTATATCTCATTTTAAAATTGGATAAGCCATTACTAGTAAAAGCAATGGAAGTTGCACTCAGTTGAATTAATCTCCCCCTTATTTGAATTCACTCTAATTTTCCACGCACCATGATAATTGCTTTTTCACCAATACCCGGTTACCCTGTAAGTTTCCTTATTCATACAAATGGATCATATTGTAACTCTTTTACTTCATATCATAAAGCAATGGTAGGTGTTCTTTACTATATCCTATTATGTATTTCATTGGTTCATTTTTTTTTTTATGTTCATCTCTTTCTTTGCACCATGAAACCCAATAGCCGGAGTTGCATTGGGTTGATTTTGAGGTAAAGGTTTTTCTTGTGGTCCATGTTGTGTTGCACCGTTTGAATGAAGCCCTGCACAGCCCCGATATGAATTATATGTCCTTCATGAAATTTATACCTCATTTAAACATTCTATAGAGTAAAACATCAATGGAATATGGACATTCCTCATAACAGTGACCCATCTTGTCAATAATCTTAATCTAAATGAGATATTTGCACAGTTCATGAAGTACCTGTTTGCTGTGAGACTGCACATACACTATATTTATTATGATTAGCCTAAATCTCGACCTGCTGCCGTAAAACTGCAAATGGTGTTCCTTAGGGATCTGTTTGAGGCCCTTTGCTTTTTATTATGTATGTAAATGACAAAAGAGTGACATACTCTGTCTCTCCACTTATTTATGGAAATAAATAAACTTTAATTGAATTGATTCACAAAGCTGTCATATTTTCAATGCAAAAATTGTGAGTCTTAACTTTCCAGAGATATTTAGTATACCGGAAAGCATTGAAACTATATAATCACCAAGTAGACATTTCTTTAATTTCAAACAATAATATCCCACTAATCCATCTAAGAAGACATTTAAGAAAAAAACATGTATGATTAATGATTAATAGGCTTAATGCAGAATGTAAGTCAAATTTTCTGAAATCCAGCATTTCATTACCAGTGTTTTTCTGTCCTCAAATTTCATGTTGCTCTTTACTTTCTTTTCTTAGAATAATATAGACATTGTTTGATTGGTGTTGACGTAATCGAGATTCTATTGGTTTCTCTTATATAGTTATCCTTATGACTGATAGCTTCTCTCAAATGGACAGAAAAAACCAAACACAAATGAATATCAGATAATTATTGGTTGTTTTGTCACTAAGTGTATGTAGATGTGTAATTGAGCAGTTGATGTTGTATCATTTCTATATCACTTGTATGAAATATTCTTTGTCAAAATAAACAAATGTGGTATGTGTTTTTATTGTGTTAGAAAGTTAAGCAAATTTTACTGTGTGTATTTGATTGAAAGATTGCTGTAATGGTGTTGAAAATTGAAAATTGTCTTTACATATTTGGGGCATATAAGGTCACTGATGTATAAAGTGCCAGAGTTAATTCAATAGTATCTGTATTTCTTCTAAATGTTATCTTTATTTGTATTATTCCTCTCAGAATGCAATTCACGGGGGTGCCCCATCCCATGTGTTCCACGTCCCTTACGCTACTTCGGATGAGGTGAAGCAAGGAAGTCATCACAATGCCTTACCGACTGGTGCTACAAGGGTCCTAGAACAGATGGATATAGTCAACTTGCCCCCTGGTAGCTCTATTGCCCCTTCCTCTGTGGAACCACGAACTCCTGCAGGTGATGACGAGGCCGAGCAACGAAGCATCCGCCAGGATCGGCCTGTTGGAACCGCAAGTACGGGCACCAGAGGTACCTTCTCCGTCCAAAGCCCTGCCAAACCACCAGAATCAGGTACACCGTACGATGCTGCTACCAGTGTGATGGCTCAGGCATCAGAGAAAGCTGCAGGGTCACCACTGGCTCTGTATACCCCATTGCCAGCGGCGCAGACCCCAGAGGTGTGGCCTGTGGTGGATGAGAGGGAGTACATGAATTCACCGGAACGGAACAACGAGAGGTTGTCCACCAAGCAGATCGATATGATCCTTGCCCCGGTAGCTCCTCCACCTTCCCCAGAACCAGCTGGCATGGATGTTGACTATGATATCCAGGAGATGAGCAGTAAGAGCACGGCGACGCCCTCTCTCACACCCCTGGCAGAAGAAGAGGAGGAGGAAGAGGAAGAAGAAGTCAGTGTGGCTCCTGAAGTGATGGCCTTGCATCATCGGCCTGACCAAAGCCTTGATGCACTAATGGGGGATAATGTAGAAGAAAAGGGTGGTGGTAGCACAGGGACAAGGGGGACCGAAGCTGAGAGGACAGGAGGGACCAGTTCTGGAGGATACCTCAGAGATGACGAAGGTGCTGAGAACAGTACTCCAGGAGAAAATGAAGCGGGTCAAACAGATCAAGGAGCTATCAATGAATCTGTCCCAGATGAACAAGCACTTCAAAGCCTAAATCAAGAGACAGAAGGGCTGGAAACCAATGATTCCCCAGTTGGAAAATTGAACACTTTAGCACCTCTTACTGAGGACGAAGAGACAGAAGACCTGGAAACCATCGATTCCACAGGTAGAAAAAACACTTTGGCACCTCTTACTGAGGACGAAGAGACAGAAGAGCTAGAAACCATTGATTCCACAGTTAGAAAAGACACTTTAGCACCTCTTACTGAGGATGTTGAAGAGGATGTCCCAGTCGCGTCTGATAGTAACCGAGTAGAACAACCTGATTTGGAAAGCACAGAACAAAACAACAAAGTCACATAGTCAACAGAACAAGCCAGAAAAGATCAAACCACCCCTAGTTGAATAAGATGCAACTGATCAAACAACAAGCTAGACTTTAAAACAGTTTAGCAAATATTTGAACAGGATAATATTTGTAATTGTATTGCATAATTTTGCATCGATATGTGATAAATTCATTTGTAAACTTCAGTATTAACTTCTACCGTCCTTGATATGCTACTACATTTGCCAGTTTATTAAGATTTAAAGTTTTTTTCCCCATACTATTATTATTTACCGTTTTCATTTGGTATTTTTGTATTATATGAGAGTTCAATATATATATATATACAAACACAGGAGATCAGTAACACAAGAAGACATATCAATGTAATGACGTTAACAATGTACAGGTGTATATGGAATAGTAATCCTATATAAGAAAGCAAATGTGCAGCTGTATTAAAATAAATGTGTACTATATATTACTTGGCATACAAAAGTGAACAGTGAATTTGGATATGGAACTAAGTTTGCCTCATGGAATTTTTTCATTCTTTATCATTGATCAACGTCATAAATTCCATTAATGTAAGAAGGGTTGAAACTGTAAAATGTTTACTAGTATTGTTGAATGAGGTCATCAGGAATATTTTTGATCATTAGGGATCAGTTCTATGACTCTTTTACCTGTGACAATACAAAATGGGTAAAATACCTTTTTGAACTAATTCCTATTATTCAATATTTATATTTTAACCAACCATAGATTGGTGCACTATACAATACAATAACTATACTTTAATATTCAGTGTATATCAATCCCAAGGGATACTCAAAGACAACCTGCAAGGTGCTAAAAGCATCCAAATAATGAATTCCTACCAGGTACCCATTTACTACACCTGGGTGGAGAATGGCAAATGTAGATTAATGTCTTGCCAAAGGACTTTCAATGCAGCGGGTCTTGAACTGTGAACCTTGTGATCCACGGTCCAGTGGTGTGTCCACCAGACCAGGACACCTCTGTCGTCTATATGTTGTATTATCATATAGAATGTATTGAGAATATAAGTTATATAATTATATATGGTCATATTTTTCCTTTGTTTTGGTGCAGTGAATTTCAGTGATTTACAGAATTATGCAAATTAAAATTCCTTCCATTTTCTGACTGAGTAATGATATGCCTTGTATTGTATTAGTAGAAACCGTCCAATTTATTTTCTATTGAGACTGTCAGTGAATATATGTCTGAATTAGTCAAATGCCTTCCATATGTATTAATATCCGTCCAATCTATTCCATGCATACTCTTGTAACAAATTTACGCTGCTTTTGAGATTCATGATATTGTCCATATTTTCTGGAAAAAAATTATATATTTATATGTAATAGGTAGATTAACTTAAAATGATTTTATTCATTGAAAATGTACTATATTTCAAATGAATTTATAAAACTATGATACTTCATGAAGAAGAGAAATATTCTATGCAATTGAATCTTGAGCTAGGATTAGAATTCCCCACTTAAAATAATACTAATTCATAATAATAATAATATCCCGCTTTTATAAGTGCTTAATTAATACATCAAATGATGTCTCTAAGCACTTTACAGATATATTAATACCCTGTTCATCTTGCCTGCTCCCAATTTACACACATTCTCTGCTCCCTGAGCATTCCAGCCAGGCGTAATTTTACAGACGCTCACAATGCTGAGCAAACTACATTAACTTTCGCATCCTACCAGGTACCCATTTAACACCTGGGTGGAGAGTGGCAAATGTAGATTAACGTCTTGCCAAAGGAAGTTAGTGTCGGGATGAGTTTTGAACCCCGTACCTTGTGATCTGCAGTCTGATGACTTATTCACTAGACCACAACATCTCTACAATCTTTAAGCACTTCATGGTGCGCACATGACACACTGGTGTTTCCTTTGTCCTATAATATCTTGCCAGATATTTATATGAATTAAATGAATATGATTATACAAATAACAAAATAAAGTAAATATTAAAACATATTTATAATAGAGAGCTATCAATCTATTGTATAACAGGTTTAAGTGTAAGTACAACCAGTATCGGAGTTCTCTAATATATATGTTCATTTGATATTTGAAATTTGACTTCTATTTTGGTCTAATTTAAAGAACTGCCAATTATGTATTTTATCCTTCAAAGATACGTGTATTTCATATTTCAATACTCATATCCAAATAAATGTCTGTAACGTGATTGATACTGCATTGCTTGACTTTTTCTTATACAAAAATTCTTCTGTGTTGTTGTGCATACAGTGACTATCAGTTAACTGAACAATTAAACTATGGAGCATTTCCAATTAGGTACAGATTATTGTGGATTTATCCATGTACTGGAAGATTGAAAGTCAATATAACAATTGATGTTGGGGTATATATTATCAGTAGATTAAAAATGAAGATATTGTTATTTTTGCTCATTTATTAATTCATATTTTGTACTTGTTTATATATTTGTATTGATTTATTTAGTCATTTTCTTATTTATTCATTTATTTATACTTATTTATTTGTCTTGCCCCTTACTAAAACAGTGATATGTCTGAAAGATGAGTCAAACCCAGCTTAATTTGCGTTTTTATGTGTGTGGTACTGTGTTAATTGTTGGTTTTTTGTCTTGTGTTGTTTCTTTCAAATCTAAAAGACTATTTAGGGAATATGAATTGTGGTTGTATTCTTTTCTGTTAAGGATTGATTTGTTAAGAGGTGAGAGAGAGAGAGGAAGAGAGAGGTTCATGATGAAGCCTTATAATCGAGTAGTAGTTAAGGCGAAATAGATATTATGCCAGAGAAAAAAGAGAGACGAAAACAGACTATAGCTATATAGCTCTGTTTTCTTCATTTGAAAAAATATTGATTATATTATATATATTTATAAATTGTGGGCAAGAAACCTCAGGCACGTACCCTGGGAAGTTATAGGCCTATATACATTTTATCATGCAGTGAAAACACTGCATCATGCAAATAAGTAACTGTACATAATATGGGGGTCGGAGGCCTCCGGGGTACTAGGTTCAACTGTTTTAAAGTAGAGATCGTAGGTCTCGTGACTATTTACCCTAACTATATATTATGCCACTTCCAGTATTTTAATGTTTAGCTTTCTCCGTTGAGAATTAAACTGAGAACATCAAGACTATAGAGAGAAATAAAACGAATATATGTTCACAAATGATCCGCCTATATAGACCTCTAGACTCTATGTCACCTTTCAATAAAAGTCGGCTATAAACATTGCAGGAATTTGGTTTCTTGTCTTTGGCATTTATATATGGGGCCATGTTATGTAGGCTAAAGGGGGAAAGCCCAACTTCTAAATTTACTCCCCCACCTCCACCTCCCCCCCCCCCCCCCCCCCCCTCTCACAAAATAAATACATCATCATCAATGGCTGAGATATCGTATTGACACTGCACTGCAACTTCGATACGAATAAAATGGAAGAAGACGACGAACTAGATATGGACACGCCGCTGGATGATAAGGGCTTCTTGCCTCCAGGTTCTTATTATTTTGATACACAATATACAACCGTAAGTATTTCTATTGTTTAACTTTAACATTTAGTTTTGCCTGTATCTTATTCAAAGACTTAGCGATATCTCAATTTTCATTCCTATGACCCACGTATAGAAAATAGTGTTGGGAAAACGACTGGAATTAAATTAATGTCTGGCATTTGTGACATTGAGTGATCAGACGTTGCAAGTTTCATTTGTAACCCTAGAGTGGCTAGATATTGTATTTTTATTTAATTGACATTTAGAGCCTAGATATAATAATACTCTTTAAGGGAAGAATCATTTATTATGAATTAAAGTTATTGAAGCAAGTGCAAGTTAGACAAAATTGATGAAATTATTCTTGAATTTATTGAGTTCAGTTCTGAAAACAAATGTTGGACAGTGAGTAAAATCACCTGATGATTAAGAGCAGTTAGATCTAGTCGTGAAACTCAAAGAATAGGGAACAGTCTGACCATTCAATGGACAATTTAATGGACAATTTAATCAATGGAATCGGATGGAAAACAACAAAATTTTAGTTGCCTTTTACTTTTAGTTTTTAGAGCATATGAAAGAAAATATCCCAAGTTTTCATGCTCGCACAGGTGCTATTCATTTTTTCTATAAATTTATCTGTTAACAGTAAGACTGGGAGGCATAGTGACGGTAACATTAAGCTTTACAGTCAAATTGAGATAAACAATAAAAATCCCCATAGATGCCTGTAGACCTATCACTATTAAAGAAGTTTGAATTGATACACAATTTGTTCCACCTCTATTCCACCTCTGTATTCTTCCTTTCTTAATTTTGCTTGCACGTAGTTGACCACAGCAAAGAAAACCCTAAACTAACTTTGTATTCCCAATGAAAGAAAAAAGAAGTGTAGTTTATTGTATAAGCTGTGTGAATATATATAGGCCTAGCACAACACAGTGTCAAACTGTCAATGCTATCTGAATATCAGTAGTGTTCCCGGTCGTGTTTAGCGACTAAAATTTACCCTACAGTGTATGTTGTGCAGGCAAATGGAAAAAGGGGATTGAGGCCTTTGATGGGTATGTGTGCCCCCCTACCCCACCTCTCCTTCAGAACTAAGACAATGAAAACCTGTCTTTTTTTCCTGCCAAGATGTTATATGCATGAATCATTGAATGAATTTGCCTAGTTTAGTTTTGACTTGATTTTCATCTTTGAAAATATTTTTTGTTTTTTGTTTTTAATGTACCGGCATGTTTTGTCAAAGAACATAATCTTATGTAGCAATCTTTGTCAACTGTTGTTCTCCTTCTTCGTGAATAAACTAAAGTTTATATGAAAAGACATTTCTTTTTCAGTATAAACATAGACCTATCTATAGATCGAAGACACAGTAGGCCTATATTAATTATTGACTGGAACGCATAACTACTGTTTGGATTTAGATTTGTTGTAAAATTAACCATTTCTTTGTACATTTTGAAGAAGAAAACTTTTTTTTGTTTTTAATGTCCTAGAATTGATTTTTGTGACTTGTTTACAGACCTTCATCATGATGTTTATTGTGATCGCAATGCTTCTCAGTTTGGTTGCCTTTCTCATCTCTGTGATCATCAAAAAAAGAAGTAAGTTATCATCATCATGATTTTAAAAATCAGCTATTTCTCTCTTACGAGGAGTAACTGACTTTTCCACCATGATGACACTCCCTCCCTCCTCTTCTCCCTGTCTTGAGCATCCTTCTTGTTATAGTATTAGAATTATAATTCTATTTCTAAGATGTGAATATAAAGTTGCTTTTTTTAATGATGTTTATGATAGAAATGGGAAAGATATTTTTTTTACCCTTTGAACATTGCATTATCTTGTTCTCACAAGTTTTAATACAGGAACTTCTTTGCTCCTGTAGCCAAAGGGTTAAATTATTAAGTTATTACTTTGTGTTTAAAATAATATCCTGTGATGCAGATAAATAAATTATATTCTTTTGTAAATAATACTGTGATAATAATCATAATCATACATATAGTGGGTTCTACAGTCTGTCACATTAAAAGGTGGGTGGTTGAATTGGGCCCTTTGTTGAATACTTTTAGATGTAAGCTTTGATAAGTCACATTCTCAAGAAACATAAATCTGGACAAATCTAACTTGGTAAGGGTACAGAACTCATATACATGTATAATGGCTACTTTCACTTTTTTTTTTTAATTGTATTTTTCTAACATTTAGTTCAAGCACAACCAAAGCCCAGGTTCAGAAAACGAGATAAAGTGATGTTTTATGGCAGGAAAATGCTGCGAAAGGTAAGATTTGTTGATTTTATTATTGGAAAGACATTGCAGCCTTGCTTCTAAGCCATTTTTTTACATTTTACTAAAACTGAACTGCTGTATCTTGAACAACTCAACTTCTACACCATATTGTCTTATCAGAATACCTTAGGTGATTTTTACAAGTACAATGCTATAGTCAAAAATTCAAAAACTCATGAAAGCTTAACTTCATACTTTGTAAACAAAACGGTACAAGTTCAAGTAATAATAATAATAATAATAGGCATTTCTATAGCGCCTTCTATCTAGAAATTCTATTCCGAGGAGCATTTATTATTACCCGGGCTTTAGCCTACCTGCCATTACAGCGCTCCAGCATTTCAAGGAATTAATTCCTGCCAGGTACCCATTTACCTCACCTGGGTCGAGTGTGGCAAATGAAGATTAAAGTCTTGCCAAAGGACATTAGTGCTGTGTCGGGGATCGAACCACGACCTTTGAATTCTTAAACCATTCGACTACGACACTGACTGTTTGGAGCTAGAAGGGCATTAACTTACATGTATATACTTTATTAAAGGCAGAGTTAACACTCTTTGGGCTCCAAGCAAATGATATTGTGTGTCAGGATAGTATTAGAATTGGAAATTATTGTGTACATACTGTTTTTTTAAACCTTCAAAGTACATATATCATCCATTTGGGGTAGGTTGTACTGCCAGCAACTTATACATTATGTCACCAGAGATAGGAACCATATGTTTGAGAACACTCTTGACCTCGCAATGAAGATGATGTTTGATCTTCAAAACAGATCTCAGGTATCACTTCTAAGTGTCACACAAAATGTTGACATTGTGTAATAAATATACTCCTGTTGACTTGTGGTCAGGAGCAGTTATAGAGGGGGCCCTGGGATGTGGGGTGGGGTGAAGGCTCGACAGCTTAAGCCCCCTTCCCTCAAAAAATAGTTCAACCCCCCCCCCCCTCAAATTTTTCATGATCATAAATGTAAGTAAGTCACATTTAGAATTGGGTAACAACATAACCCCTAATCCCCCAGTCCTCAAAGCCCCCCCCCCCCCCTTTACTATCTGAGAACAGCGCCTGCTTGTAGTGTAAATATTGTCTCTGCCTTATAGTTGAACATATAGATAATGACTTTGAGAAGGCTGGCTTTCAAAAGTACCAGTATCTCAAAACTGTCAGTAGTTGGCAGATATTTGTGAAGGGAGCAAAAGCTGGATTAAACTGGCAAAATGTCTTGGGATGAAGTAGTAAGTATTCCACGATAGGACACCAATATGCTCTAGTTTATCTCCATTTTAATAAATACCATTTTATTTCATTTTCATTCTATGAGATTAAGAAAGAGAGCTACTTGAGCTTTTTATTTCACTCCCTTTATATAAAGTAAAAGTTAATGTTTTAAAGTAACTTCCTAGAGTAGATTGTGCTGTATCAGAATGTTTTATAACACACATCAAAAATTGAACATGTACTTGCTCTGTCTATTAAAGAGAGAGTTTAATTTCCTAATTTTCCCATTACAGTATTGTAAAGAAAATATTCTGTTATTCCACTTATGTTATAAAATTCACAGTTAATTATGTTTTCAGCACGTTCTGCTAAACAAGATTCATATGTACGATACTGTATGTTATGTTTGTAGGTTAAATCAATATCTGGGCCGGTTTATACTGTACAAAGGAAGATGAGAAAGAGAAAAGGATATATGAACCTGGCAAAAACTATTAAAGGGTAAGTATATTGAAACATTATTATCAGTACTTCTATTAATTTAATTATTTTTATAAGATTTGCACTTCATATATTACTTTGATTTTAATTACCGGTACACATGTTTTTTTTATTTTCAGTAAATAGTGTGTTTAATTATATTTGAGCAATGGAAAACTGTAGTTTCCAGCTTTTTAAGAGAGCATATTGATAAGGCTGAATGATACAGACTGCTTGTATTTTTGTATCATCCCATATATTTTTGATGCAGAAAACGATATAGTTCCATATGGTTATGGTATACCGGTAACCATATGATGGCTGAACCTCAAACTTGATACCAGTGTGCCCATGAAAAGATTTACTGGTTTGAATTCAGGGTCATTACCAAATTTATGTAACCATTGTTAATTTCATGTTGTTATCTTCAAAATATGAGTTTATGAGCCAGTCCGTTTTTCCCTTCAAATTTAGAACAAACATATTGTATGTTTTACCATAAGTAGACACATATCTTTAGTTTAGTTCTTGCAGTCCCATCACAAGTAGTAAGATATCAGTGAAGTGACTTGTAGTTGAATTAAAATCTTACGATGGTATAGTTTTCTTCATATTTTTGAAACTTTTAAAACAATTTTTAGTTCACGTTTGGATCTTGTAATAGTATATATCACGATACAAAGGGGTGCAGTCAAATCTGTCTATAGCGACCGCCCAAGGGAAACACAAAAAGTGGTCTTTGTAGTGTAGACAGGTTTCTTCATTGCATGTTTCAATGAAAAACCATTTTCAAGAGAAACAAAATATGTGGTCTTTGTAGACAAGTGGTCACTAAAGCAGGTTTGACTGTATTTCGTGTTTGTATAGTTCTTATTCTATCACGTAATGCTTCCAACCTTTTATTACTCCAGAATCCTGCAGCATACAGAAAGTGACAGGAAACCAATGCTTCAGGTCAAGGAGCCCCCTCCAGCCATCTTGGAAGCGGACTTCAGGGTGTTACAGCTCCCTCCAGAGTTCAGAATCCCTACAGAGGTACTCTACATGCTCAAGAACATCAGGTAATGATCATGGGAAAAAATACATAGGGGTCGGGGTGAATTTGCCCCAGAAATGCCTAAAAGAGCCCCCGAAAGTCATGAAAGAGCCAAAAAAAAACTGCATAGAGTTCAATGCAAAACAAATTAAGAGTGTTATATTCATGCTAGCAAGCTTCAAAAGTAGCCCTCAAAATGTTGGAAAATATTTTTTTCCCTGGTATTGATAATACTGTAAAGTGTTAGAGACATCTTAGATGTGTTAAGGGTGTTCCTCAGGGATGTACAGGGCCAGCCGGTTATGTAGGGCTCAAAATTAGCGGTTGCCTGGTTGCCATTGACCACTTAAAACATCACCAGGCAACCTAAAAGTCCTGTCCTGGCCGCCTGGCTGGCAACCAAAATAATACCCCAGCAATATAAACCAATACTTACATATAACATAAACCCAGAATGTCATTATAATTATTAAAAATATCAGTTATGCATTGCCATGGCATTCACTCTTGTAGCAATGGTGAAGATTCTCTTGTTAGTGGGGTAATCTAAATGTACAGTTGTAAGTACGCTACCTTGCGACATGTATATTCTTGTTCTGTCTACATAGAAGTGTTGAACTTTAGATATAACAAGGTAGATTTAAAACAGGCCTTACATTAGTTTCTTGCTGCCTCTGCTTTTCATAGGGGAAGTATGAGAATGGCCTATATTTCTACCTTAGTGATCATATGATAGGAAGTGAATGCCATAAAGATCATGAAATGACTTCCTTAATTAAGAACTTCCTCAAGGTCACCTTGTAGTTAAAGAGTCAATGAGTATTTGGTAATCAAGGTACAAGTGGGATATCATTCAATTAAGAGATTTCCCCTTTTCTTTCTTTTACAGTTCAGTTTTTGTGATTGGGATTATTAAATGACATGTGTTTAAGAGGAGAGAGAGAGAGAGAGAGGGAGAGTGAGGGGGAGGGAGAGAGAGAGAGAGAGAGAGATAGAGAGAGATAGAGAGAGAAAGAGATAGAGAGAGAAAGAGAGAGAGAGAAAGAGAGAGAGAGAGAGGGAGAGAGACAGGGGGGGGGGGGTGGGTGGGGAGAAGTATAGGGGAAGTAGCTAAGTGCTTATTGTCATTTTTATACATTTCTCATGGATGAAATACAGTAAGGGTATGCTGAATTCTGAACCAAACTTATTTTTGGAGTGAAATGCTATAATTGATCCTCTAAAATAGTGATTTTTTTTTTGTACAGTCAGAACTGCTTTAGTGACCACCTGTCTACAAAGACCATATTTTTTGTTTCCCTTGAAAATGGTTTTCTTTAATACATGTACAATAGGCACCTTTCTACAAAGACCACCTGATCTTAAAAACCACTTTTCTTGTCTCCCTTGGGTGGTCTTTAAAGATAGGTGTTTCACTGTATATCTCATTCTTTTTATCTTTGCATCCTTGTCATATCCAGAGTGTTTGGTCACTTTGAGAGACCTCTGTTCTTGGAGCTCAGTCGATCAGTGGAGAGTAAATTCTTACCAGCGGGTGCGTATCTATTCCAGAGGGGGCAGCCAGATGATAGCATCTTCGTCGTACAGTGTGGCCGTCTGGTCGTCTATATCACAGAACCAGTAAGTCAATGCAAAGAAGAATCAGTGCATTAATCATATTAAAGCGGGACTGTACTACTTGTAGATACTTGCGCCCTCTATAGCAAACAATGCCTAAGCGGTACCCATTGGTCACCCATGTTCCCCATTTTCTTATGTTATTTGAGAGCTGATTTGATGAGATATCCACCTGCCAGTGACCATGCAGGGGGGGGGGTCTATTCCAACCTGGCCAAACTAGTGCAGATAGGATTTAAAGCTTGTTTGAGGCCATATTTATATCCTACAAACATAATAAACCCACACATTCCCATTTTCAATATAGGATTCAATCTATACAGACTAGAGTAAGATTTGCTTTGCATGAAGTATGCATATGCAAGTCTTGGTTGAAGTGAAAGAAACCTGTATTGTGGTTGTTTCTGTAAACCAGAAACTTGTGTGATATGTGAACAACAGCCATTTTACTGCAAGATATTTGTGCAAAATTTCTAAAATTTGTGTCAATTGTGATTTAATTATTTTACAGCATGAAACTTTAGCAAATGTAAACCACTCATGAAATTTCACGAGAATTTCATGCAAACAAAATGTTATCGTCAGTATTGCAAATTATTTACTCAGAAAGATTGTCTTGGATGTTGTTCTTTAAAACATGTAACCTGGACTTTCTTTATTTTCCCTTTATTTGTGCACAATAAAGGTGATATTGGAAAGGATAAAAGCAGTTTCTGATCCAGACAAAATTCAGTCTCTATTGCAGTAATAATCGATGGGTCAGTCATACAGTGGAAATTAGAAGTTTTTTGTTGCTTATTGTTATTTTTTTTATTTTTTTTTTATAGGATGGATCGGAATATGAAGTCAAGGAAGTGGCCCAGGGTGATAGTGTACACAGTTTGCTGAGTGTTCTGGATGTCATCACGGTAAATATCTAAATTAACCCTTCGCTTGCTTTCTTTGCCTCTCTGAACTGTCGCTCCTTTGCCACACATGCAATTTTGGACAAAACAATAGGCACCTAATTAGGAAGGATTGTGTACTGCTACACAAATTACCCATTACCGGTCTTAACTAGCTCCATGAAAACCATTTTAACCATTTTAACATCCGTAAAGAGTAATAAGGTACTGAAAACAGTCAAATAATCTTGATCATGATATATCTTTCCTATGACAAATACAATGTGACACAGAGAAATTATTTGTGTAGCATATAAAAAGTTAAGAGCTTGTTCCCATGTGAGGCTATTAAATGTCTTTTTTCCCACTGGGAAGTATACATGTAGTTCAGTGTAGGCTGCAATCCAAAATCAGTGTATGAAGGGTTTTCAGCATTGCATATAACACACTCGGTTCTGAAGCCAAGCTTTAGGGACTTTGGACAAAAAAGATATGCTATTGATACTGTCTCCCTGACAGTGATGTTAATGCATTCATTCAACCTACCGGTATACAAATATTATTGTTACTGGATATGTTTGATAGTGCACATATCCACCATGCAAGGTGCTCTAGACACTCCAATATTACTCCGGCTCTGCTAAGCTACTGATTTCATTGCTCACAGAATTCAAGGAATTCCATCCCACCATTTCTCATTCAACACCTGATTGGAGGGTGGCAAATGCAGATTCATGTCTTGCCAAAGGACATTAGTGCCATGGTCCATTCTAACCCAATTCCATAGGATGCTGCATGGTAAATTTGGACCTAGGGTAAACCACATCTTGCTGAGAACCCTGAGTGTATAATACATAGATATTAATAACATCTTTTTTCTTGTTGTTGTATTGATAGGGTTATTCTGCACCGTATAAGACTGTATCTTGCAAAGCCGCTGAAGATACGACTGTCCTGAGACTACCAGCTTTGGCCTTCCAAGCTGTCTTCAAACAGTACCCTGAATCTATGGTCAGAGTTGTACAGGTATGGACAGACTATACAGATTACTACTGCTAGAAAGAGATGAGTAGACTAATTTCTGTGTTGATAAGGTTACATTGCAGCGTATAAAACTATATCTTGTAAAGCGGCTGAGGAACAGTACCCTGAATCTATGGTTAGGGTTGTACAGGTATGGACAGACTTTACAGATTTACTTCTGCTAGAAAGAAATGATTAGACTAATTTCTGTATTGATAAGGTTACATTGCACTGTATGAAACATTTGTAAATTGGCTGAGGACAGAGCCGTGCTAAGACTCCCTGCTGTGGCCTTTCAAGCTGTCTTTGAACAGTACCCTGAATCTATGGTCAGAGTTGTACAGGTATGGACAGACTTTACAGATTACTACTGCTTAAAAGAGATGAGTAGACTTATTTCTGTATTGATAAGGTTACATTGCACCGTATAAAACTGTATCTTGTAAAGCTGCTGAAGATATAACTGTCCTGAGACTATAAGCTTTCTTTGAGCAGTATGCTGAGTCTATGGTCGATTCGTACAGGTATGCCATAATCAGTATGCTGTTCAATACATTGCATATAGTTTTGGGGTGCCAACTGATATTTGGATTACATTTGGTGAATATATTTCTCAGGGACCATAGGCAATTAATCTGTTCATTTTTGTACAAGCTTGATGTAATTTCTTTAAATTAGTATTTAGTGTAAATTAATGTGGTTTTCATTGGGATTACTTTGAGAAAAACTTGTTAAAATCCCAATTTTCTAGAGAAGTACTGCAGTGCTGCCGATTACTCATTTTTTTACGAAGTAAGTTTAGGACAATTTCCCCCGGGACAATTACTGTCCTCCTCAGCTAATTGTCAAGGGGGGGGGGGGGGGGGGGGATGGTAGTTGTCATGGGAGGAGGGGGGAATTTTTACCGGGTTTAGTTACCTGGGGGTGATTGTCCAGGGGGTAGTCGACCAAGTACGCTACCCAACATATCCACCTCGATGAAGTCTTCACCATTTCTCCCTTGTTTTCCTGTACAGATGATGATGATTCGTCTCCAGCGGGTAACCTTCCTCACACTGCAGAACCTGTTAGGTCTAGATGCTGAGCTCATCAACCCAGTAAGTGACACAATGATCATATTAACACTTTGTTTGCTTTCTTCGCCTCTCTGCACAGATCGCTCATTTGCCACTTGTGCAATTTTGCACAAAACAAACGCACCAATAATGCTTTGTGCAACACAATGGCGTTGAAAAATTACTAATTTCTGGGTTGGTGTTTATTAGCTCAATGACGACCCTTTTAACACCAGTATAGATTAAACTTGCACTGGAAGTTGCTCATCACTGTATTCTTTAAATCAAAGTTGAAACAATGTGTAATAATTTGATTGTAGCACATTGTTATTCATATATTTATGTATCAGGCTCTACAGTTTCTTTAAATTTGTGTAAATTATTTTTCACCATTGTTATCTATCTGTTTGTATTTTTATTTTTATTTGAAAATCCAACCTTAAGTTTTGGTTGCAATAAAGAAATTAATATAAAATAAAGTAGTGCTTTAGCGTTTCATTGTAATGTTGTTATTTTTCATTCAAGGATAATATAAGCAGCAAGTCATTAGCCATCCATGCTATGAACAGCAAAGCAGGCAGTCCAACCAAGAGGCAGACGTCCGTTATCTCTACACCGACAACCACAGCAGGGGCATCTAGCTCGGTCTACTCAACCAGCAGCGCTGAGACGGTCCTGAGAGTTAGCATGGCGGAGGAGGCTACTGATGTCTTCAAGTCAGGTAAGATTGGTTATCACGTTGATACAGTCAAACCTGCTTCAGCGACCGCCTGTATAGAAAGACCACCTGTCTACAAAGACCACATTTTTTGTTTCCCTTGAAAATGGTTTCCCATTGAAACATGTACTAAAAGAACAGGTACATAAAAACCACCTGCCTATAAAGACCACTTTTCTTGTCTCCCTTGGGTGGTCTTTATAGACACGTTTCACTGTATTAGGTTAGGCTGCAAGAAAAGAACCTCTTGAAATAAAGTACACTTTAGCTTGGGTCGGGCCTAATACAAGGAGAAATACAAGGAGAAGCTACTGTAAAATGTCTTTGAAATTATTTCTTCTAAAGGTCAATAATGCAGGCACTGTGTTTCGTGTTGTGATTGACAGTGTTTTGTACCTGCAGTCTAATGCTAAATGATTCAAATACTGAACAGGATGTTTTCAAGATGATGAAAAAGATGATAAAAATTACTAGATTTTCTTTAAAAACCCCATCCTCCCAATAAAGCTCATCTTAAGCTCCATTCTGGTAATATAGAGAAATTGGCTTGAATTAGTCCCGAATTAAAAATGTGAGGATGGTTCAATGGAAAATTAAAGCAAACTTCTTTCGTATTTCTAAATTGTTTGTCAAGCAGTAGATGGGTTGTCAAACCAGCAAAAAGGAAATACTAACTGCTTAGCCTTCGTGACTGTTCCTTCCTTAAGCATTGGGTGACTAAACCGTCATCTGTAGATATAGCCATTGGCCAGACAGAAATCTTCATAGAAATCTAAACATTTTGACAAAGCTTATGGTATGTATATTTTATCGGCTGAAGAGAGCGATAGTGATCAGTTAATCTGTGTAGAAATCTCATGTTTTGACAGAGCTTTTGTTTTGTTTTGTCTTGTTTATCAGCCGAAGAGAGCGACGGGGACCTTAGACAAAGGGGAAGGTCGGGATCTGTTACTACTCCATCAGGTCAGTATCATCCAAGGGCTAGTTTCTGTTAACAGATATAAGTCTAAGTTTGTGGACATCCTATAGAAACCTATGTTATTTCTATGACATATTATTTGATCGTATGTCCAAGGAGTTAGACTTATGATGGTTTGGGGAAATGGCTCCCATAACACCACAGCATAGGAACACTCTGTTCATCGGACAGAGTGTTAATTGGAGGCCCATGTGTAGGGTGTAAATCCATTGTTTAGTGTACCTGCATTCAAAACTGGTAATCTATATACTGGGGGTCGTTTCACAAAAATTGTCATCAGTGACCAATAAAAGTTTTTGTTATAAGCTACTGAAATCCTTGCTTCTGATCGGTTATCAACAGATTTGTCACTGATTTTTGTCATTGAAAATAGGCTTCGTGAAACGGGTCCCAGATCTTCGGGATAGGCTGAAGATAAACAATAAGAAGAAGAAGAAGAAAATTCAGCTTCTATTCTGTTTCTATTCCTAACTAGGTCGTGTCTTGGGTCCGATCAGTAACTGGCGAAGAGCGACCTCTCTAGACGTGGATGATACAGGGCGTCTGAGCATGAGTACATCAGACTTTGAGGCTGCAGCAGGGAGAGCAAGGGTCACCGGTCTAGATGACACCAAGCCACTCAGACAGGTCAGTCATTTGCACTCATTATCAAGTAGGATAATCATTTATTCATCATGTTGAGAATACTTCGCCCTCCCCCTCCCCTTTTCCCTTTCCTCACTTCCCCCTCCCCTTCTCCCTTCCCCTCCCCCAAAAAGAATGGTTAAAAAATATAAAATGCAATAACCGAAAACGTTTTAATTTAAATTGAAATATGCTCTCCCCACTTCCCCCTCCCTTCTCCCCTCCTCCCCTCCTTCCTCACTTCTCCCCTCCCTTTTCCCCTCCCCTCTCCCCTTCTCTTCCCTCCCCTTCTCCCCTCCCCTCCCCCACAAAGAATGGTTAAAAAATATAAAATGCAATAACCAAAAACATTTAATTTAAATTGAAATATGCTCTCAGGAGTTGTGATAAAAACTCATGATAGTTCTGCAACCCCTCCTTCAGGAAAACCAAGCTGGATGAAACAAGAATTTATATATACATAGTACCCAAAAAAGAAAAAGGAATTTGGAGAGTGATTAAACAAATGGAGAGAGATCAGTGGGCACAGAAGCAGTGGTTATGGAAATAGTAGGCTCATACAGTTCATAAAGTATCTAAAACATTTTTATTAGCCGCTGGTGTGATTTATGTGGTTTACCTTTTTCTGTGATCTGAAATTTGCTCCTGCATTAAATGCTATGGGCTTTATTTCATCAAAGGTATAAGGCTAGAAATGAAATTTGTTTTTAGGTATATGTCTAGGGTTAGGATAAGAGTTTGGCATGGTGTTTGGTCCAGATTTGAAATAAGAAATTTGTGTAGTGTAGGAAATTACCGCAGAGTAATTGTCACAGGACCATGTACAACCACTTTTTTCAATTGCAATGCAATTTTCTATTTTTTTCCTTCTTGTTAGATCTCATTGGAGAATGCTGCCGCAGCATCAAGCAAGTCAGGAGGAGGTCGGAAGAGAGCCATGAGCCTGGAGGGAGTCAGTGAAAGATCGTCTGAGGAAAAGAGAGACTACTCGGAGGATGAAATCTTAGAGATGGCCAAGAGAGATCTGATGACACTCTTTGGACTTCCAGTAAGATTTACCAGGAAAAATCTTTTCCTTCCTGTTTGTAAAAGCATAATAAATGTGGAAATGAGACTGTTCATGTGATGGACGTAGAAGTGAAATATCTATTGTTTTTTCATGTCATTTCTTTATACATTTCTAGGTCTAGATTACAAAAATGAGGATAATGAAAAATAATTTGGTTTTGTATGGCATATCACATGTGACAAAAAAGTCATTATGAACTTTGGAAATGTTTATAGTTGCTTTCGCTTTAGCAGCCATTATACATGGCTATACCATGGAGGCCAATCATGGTCATGGAAGGTAGTTTGAAAAGAAAGAGGCCACAATTACTATTTCATGAAGCTTTATTGGATGATGTCATTTCAATGATTATTGATTAAATAGGTATGGAGAAATGAAGAAGTGGGCTTAATACTATTTTAGATCGAGAGACATTTGTTGGCAAAGATGGTGGGGTCTTTAAACTTGAGTTTGGACAAGGCACTCTTGATGGTCATGATGCTCTATAATATAAATATACAGTTAAGAACTAAATTATTCATACCCTTACCAAGTTTTGTTTAAAAAAATTAAGTACCGTATGTGAAAAATTTATGTCCCGATTAATGTTTCTTGAGAATGTCACATATTATAGCTTACATCTAAAAGTATAAAACAAATGCCCTAATTCATCCAGTCCACATTTGATTCTTGAGTTGCGAAAAATGCACACACAAAATCCATCAGGGATATGAATAATTTAGTTGTTAACTTTATGTGTGTTGCACTTTGTAAACTGCAAGGAAAAGATGCTATACCAAATAACTTGTTGATTGGAATAGATACATTAAATGAATATGAATATCATTTTTTTTCTCTCTCTCCCTCTCTCTCTCACTCTCTAAGGATACCTCCCTGCTTGACCATCAGATAGCTTTGTCTCACATCCCAGGGGGCAGCGTAGTGGTCAAGGAAGGTGACCAGGTAAAACTGGACATTGTCTTATGATAAGATGAATGGTCAATTAAGAGGGTCGTAATATTTCTATGTACTATTGAAAGTAAAGGTAGCATAATTATATTGTGGTGAAAATGATTTGGAGCTGTGTCTTTTGTGCTGAAATGTGCATAGATATGAATAAGTAGGATTGTCACACACAAATATCCTAACTTCCAAAGATATTTGTATGTTCTGGGGAGTGTTTCACAAAGACTATTATCAATTTTATGTTGGACTTAAAATATGGCACGCCGATCATTTCACTGTTTGCTCTCACCATTATGATCTATAGATAGCATTTTTCCTTCAATAATGAATTATTAAAAAACATGAATTCTGTAGATTTGTGATGATGATTTGTACGTCCCTTAGGAGACCAATGCCAGTAAATAGTGAGAGCTAAACAGTGGCATTAATGGCCTGCCATATAGTTGAGTCCACCTTAAAGTTGATCTTAGTCTTTGTTAAACACCCCTCTGGATATATAAGATAAATTTGAAAAGTTATTTTTGAAAATAGAATAAAATAGTCATCTGCACTGTAAAAAGAAATAGTATGTGAACATGTTGAAAAATACATCTGAAATAAGTCTGACTAGGATCCATTAGTAGTATGTGATATATCAAAATCAGATTTTATCCAATGGGTAAAATGCTGCAATGGGACATGCTCTTTACTATAGGTATGACTTTGTTTGAAACAAATTTAAAATTGTAATTTTTTTTTGGTTGTGTTTTGTCTTGGCAGGAAACCAACCTGATGTTTTTATTGAAAGGATCATTCCTGATGCTGCAGACTGACGAGATTTCTGGGAAGGAACGTACAGTGTTTGTAGTAAGCCATGGTGAGATGATCGGTGAGTTAGCTGTGCTGACCGGAGAACCAGCTCTCTTCACAGTCAAAGCCAGACAGGACTGCTGTGTGATCGCTATCAGCAAGACAAGATTCTACAGGTAAGGAAAAGGTAGTGTGTTAGCTGTTTTTTAGTAGCGGAGAGAGAGGGGGAAAGATACAAAGAGAAATAAATAAGGAAAGTAAGAAAGATAGAAAGAAAGTAGAAAGAAATAAGAGAAAGAAGAGGATTGATGAACTTGAGTTATGGAGGAGAAAAGTGGTTTGACATTATAGAGAAGCTGAGAATGAAGAAGAGGAGAGGGCAGAGACTAAAGAAGAAACTAGAGGGGAAGAGGGCATCGCAAAGAAAGAAAGGTTGGTGTTAGATTAGAGAGTGGCTCCTTTTTGGAGATTTCTATAGATGATCAGTGAGTAAGTTTTTCTGACCGAAGAGCCAGCTTTTTTCCCCGTCAAAGCTAGACAGGACAGGACTAGATTCTACAGGTAAAGAAAAGAAAAGGGGTGCATTATCTGTTGAGAGACAGAAGGGCATTAAATAATAGCAATTACTTATTGTATGTAGAGTTAATGTCCTTCTGACTTTTACAAGATCATACAATAAGAGGGAGGGAGGGAAGAAGAGAAAAAAAAGAAGGAAAAGAAGGAAGGAAGGAAGGAAAAGAATATCAAGGATATCAATGAGAAGGATAAGAAAGAAATGAGACTAGAGGTGTTGGTGGGGGGGGGGGGGGGCAAAGAGATAACGTTTGTTTAATGTTTGTTTAATGATGTGAAAGAGTAGAAGAGGAGAGGAGACAGAATTAGGAATAAACAAGAGAGAGGTAGAGGGCAATGGAAATAGAGATTGATGTTGGATAAGAGAGGGGGCAGTTTTAATTAGAGTTCTTAGAAGGAACAAATAGATTGGAGAGTGTGAGGGAGAGAAGATGTAAGTTTTAAAAGTAGACGAGATGAAAGAAAAAGAGCATCAACAATCCAACCTTCAGTCCATGCAACTAGAAGCAGGAGAGATGGAATTAGAGAGAGGGAGGGAAAGAAAAAGTGGAGAGAGAGAGGAGGAGGAGGAGGAGGAGGAAGAGGAGGAGAGACACAGAGAGGAGGAATTAGAGAGAGAGAGAGAGAGAGAGAGAGAAGAGAGAGAGAAGAGAGAATGGGAGGGAGTTAGTGATAGGGAGAAAAGTGGAACTTTAAGAGATAGATAATAGTAGATGAGATGAGAGGAGAAGAGCATCAACAATCTAACCTTCATTCCATCCATCCATCTCTTTTATTCATCTAGTATCATGAGGGAATATCCCCAGGTAGTGTTGAAGGTCGGTCATCAGGTGGTCAAGAAACTCTCATCCTTTGTGAGGCAGACAGACTTCGCTTTAGACTGGATGCAACTAGAGGCTGGTAAAGCAGTGTACAGGTAAGTGAACATACACTTGTTTATTTAAAACAATATATATATAGAACCGATCTCAAGAATATTTCTGTGTACCTTAAAAAACCTCAGCTGCCTAGTCTTTCTGTTTTTTTTATTTTTGTGGTTATGATCTGAAAGTGGTGACCGGTTGGAATGATTGTATACCTTGTATTTATAAAACAAGTGCAATTCAGACTTGTGCTGCGAGACAAATAAACAATTGTTTTAATTGAATTGAATTGGATTGGATTGAATTGAATTGAATTGAAAAGTTTGAGATGAACTTGAACTTAAAATGTGTCCCTGGTCTTATTCATCTTATTCTTCTATTATTCTAGGCAAGGGGACCAATCACAGTGCACCTACATCGTCTTGAACGGTCGTCTGAGGTCAGTGGTCCAGCTCCCATCTGGTAAGAAGGAACTGATGGGAGAGTTTGGTCGTGGGGAGATCGTGGGTATCGTAGAGGTGTTGACCTTGAAGGAGAGGGTGACGACGGTGCATGCCATCA
Organism: Strongylocentrotus droebachiensis; assembly: GCA_035222895.1. Taxonomy (NCBI): domain Eukaryota; kingdom Metazoa; phylum Echinodermata; class Echinoidea; order Camarodonta; family Strongylocentrotidae; genus Strongylocentrotus; species Strongylocentrotus droebachiensis. The sequence goes on along the minus strand of JAVYIG010008606.1, from coordinate 52,011 downwards.
GGTGAGGAGAATGAGATGTAATGTAATAATAATATCCAGGGGTCAGTGACACAAAGACGTAACTCCATTATGGCCATTTTGAGAAAAAGTGGTTTGCGTGTCACTGAGCACTTGGGCTTTAAGGAGTTAAGTCTATGTTTCACTAGCCATTGACTTCAATGGGGTGTTGGTTGGAGTTAAGTCTTTGTGTTTCCTGGAAGCCCACATTTTTCTGAACATTTTGATATCAAATACTCATTTTGGCAAAATATGGAGTTACGTCTTTGTGTCACTGAACCCTCAATATTTCCATTTATATAGCGCTCTCACACAATCGGTTTCACAGCACTTTACAAGGTATGAAAGTCAGAAAATCAGTTACATAAATACGTCCTCAAGTGCTCCGTTAATATTTCTAGCGTGGGTGCTGAACGGATGTTCCAGGGCAGTTCATTCCAGATGAGGGATGCATATGATTGAAAAGCATCATCATCATCTGTCACTGTGGATGCTCTGGGTATGTGGAGAAGCATGTTGATGTAGGGAATGCTGTCGTTCATTGTGTTATTTTGAAGCAGATTGAATTAACTTGAGCATAGTGCTAAATTTGAAGATGTGGACCCTATTTATTGTGATTAAAGATAAACTTTAGTACTGGTAATGCGATTGCATTGTGAAAGAAAAGGTGTGAAAGGATCAGAAACAGTTGATCATGGAGCATGTAAGTATTGGTGTGCACTGCAAGGTTCTGGAGTCATCAAAATCATAATAAATTTGAGCGAGTCTTGGTAAAGTAACAAGCACTCACATAGAAAGCTATATATGGGACAACACACATGGTGTCGGGGCTAGTACTACCTTGATTTCCTTGTCTTTCTATGCTCATTACTCAGCCAGTATACATTTTCTTCCAAAATTGTTTGGCACATGTCATTTATTTGTAATCTTGAACATTCAGTGTAAGTTTCGTTTGATTCTGTGAGAATTAATTTCTTTTTTTTTACCAGTACTGGAGTTTATCTTTAATTGGACACAAGTCCTCAAATCAATTGACCAGTTTACTAAGTGCATTCAAATTGTATGCATACTTTTTAAACAAATGTTGTTCTTGATGACCTGAAAGCTTGCATGAGGCTTGTCCAACATAGCAACACGAATTTTATGCAGAATGGATTCAGAGTATTGTAGTTTATTCATCAACAACGGGTTAATGGAATAACTTGTCACTTGATCCCCAGGAAAGAAACATCCATAAATTTGAATGTTAGTATTGCATGGTTCCAATTACTGTACCTGTTCCTTATGTGAGGAGTTGCGATTGATATCGAACTCAGGTTTTCTCATTTGGATCTATCGCAACCTTATGGGACGGGCTCAGGAAGCATAATGAAATGTTTGGGATTGTACAAATTATATACTACTAGCAGGATCATGATACCTTTCAAATGTTGACATTTTTTAAAGCTATTGGAAACGGTTGACCTCATTGTATAACATAGAGTGCTAGATTGAAAGATTCTAAGGGTGATACAATCATTGTATACATATGACAAGAGAGAAAAAGCGCTAAGAATCTTAAATGTTAATTTCATACGACAGGCACCCACTTCTGCAACATTCAAATCTTCACTAAAAACGCACCTCTTTGGCCTTAATTAATTAGTTTAAACTATCCTTACTTACGTTCTTTGTTTTGACCATGTTAGCTATCTCTTTATTATTTTATTTACTATGTTAAGTTAGTCATTTTAGTAGTATAAGATTTGTATATTTCTCTGTGATGATTCCTGTTATGTGATTATATATATGCTTGTACAGCGCAAAGAGAAACTTTTGTTTATTTTGCGCTATATAAATATTGTATTATTATTAAATGAAAAATCGGGTAATAATAATAATAATTAAAACGTTACTTATAAAGCGCTTACCACCGAAGTCTCTAAGCGGTAAAAGGTATTGTATAATTTGTATTCTTTTAGTCTGCCTTAACATTTTTACCAGATTTCACTTCATTGCCATATAGTAGTCCTATTGAAAACATGTAAACTCGTTTTTGTTTGTCACTCAACTGTCTATCTATTCCTTGCTCTCCTTAGAGACACCGAGTTGGCCAAGCTACCCACCGGTATGCTGAACCTCATCAAGAGGAAGTTCCCTCACACCGTGACCCGTCTGATCGAGATCCTAGGTCAGAGGTTATTGGGTCAGGTCGAGGAAAAAATGGGCTCTACCAAATTGACGGGTAAGTGGGTACATCAGTCTTATAAACATAGAGATCTGTGTAATGGGCTGCTTGAGCGTATCTGTTTTTTAAAAATGCAAGATTTCTGTAGTCAATGTGATTTATCTGTTAGGATATGATATTATGGGGATGATTTGAAAATGATTCCCTGTTCAAGTAGTGTATATTGCTGAGTTGTATTTCTATGCACTGCAACAAGAAGAAAATAAAACTCACAATATTTGACATTTACAAATGAGAAAATTTTAGCAATATTTTCCTACCATTTCTAAGGAAAAGGATCCCTACAAAGATCAATCTATAAGAGTGGCCCCAACCCTTTATTGAAGTCATTTTTGAAGGATTTGACAGTTGAAGATTGGTAGTTTATCAAAGGGCATTGTCACATTGAGTTAGTTTGGAATCCACAACTCTACTGGTTACATTACCACCTGCTTTAACACCGAGCCATCACAACTCCATATCCATGCTATTGAATTAATTACCCTTGACCTAAGCCTTCCACACCATCTAGGAGATGAGTGATGGCTTCTGCTTCATGACCTCCAGCCAGATCTTCCTATCTTGTGACGTTCTTTGGCTATTCTGTCCAGAATAGCTTCATCCAGTCCTAGAGTCTCCCGAATTAATTACATATAGATTGAATTTGTAGAAATATGACAGTGTGATTATTAAAGCCAGTGTTTTGCTTCCTATTTCTCTGTAGCTGAAGAAAGAAGGACCACGGTTGAGAATCTGTCCACCGTGGCCCTGATCCCTGGATCCGATGATGTACCGCTGGCTAGGTTTGCCCTGGAGCTGACACATTCTCTCAGTGCTGTGGGTAAGTGCTGCTCTACGAGAAGTAGACCAGGGGGGGGGGGGGGCGTTTTTCAAAACTTGTCATCAGTGACAAATGACAGTTTTTGTTATAAGCTACTGAAATCCTTGCTTCTGATTGGTTATCAGCAGATTTGTCACTGATTTTTGTCATTTGTCATTGAAAAAAGGCTTTGTGAAACGGGTCCCAGTTAACTAACATATTTAAGTTCATGGATGTTTCTTTCCTGGCAACCTAGCAACGAATTATTCCATTAACCTGTTATTCATGAATGAACTAAAATATTTGGAACCCAGTCTGCTTACATTACTAGCTGATATGTTGGGCAAGTCTCGGACAAGCTTTCAGGTTGTCAAGAACAATCTTTGTTTAAAAAGTATGTATAAAATTTGAATATGTTTGGAAACAGGTCTATTGCCTGAACTGATGAGAAATCAGCCGCTATGCTATTCCATGAATGAACTTTGACTTAGTGGTTAAGAAAATTGACGAGGATTCTTGGGAGTATAATGGGATGTATGAGATGAGTAGTCTTGTGGTTGTGGGCTAGAGGAGAGGGAAATAGGATATAAAAAAATGGAAATATTGGGGATAATGAGGTTGGCCATTTCCAAATTTGATTTGGAAACAGGGAGATAGGAAGATGGAGAGGGAGAGAGAGACAGAGACGGAGAGAGAGAGAGAGAGAGAGGGGGAATGGAAAAGAGAGCGAGAGAGGGGGATGGGAGTGAATACCTTCTACAGATGAAAGAGATGAAGTATTGATGAGAGTTAGAGCAACTTAACTCTTTTGGAGTGTAGTAGAATGCTCGTGTTACTGTAATAGTACATGGATGTGATATCATGAGAGAATGAAAAAACAATGTATTTAGAAAAGGAAGATTGGCGAAAGAAGAATAATAAAATAATTAAAATGGGATGAAAGAGTGAATTTACCTGTCAAACCTGTTTCTACTATATCTTAGGTTCTGTTCTGAGGCTTACAAAGGAACACATTCTCCAGACGTTAGGAGGTTCAGCTCTTGACAGGTAACTGTACCTTTAGATTGAACTTCCTTTTATTCACATCATAAACAAATGATTTAATCTGTTTAGAGCTAGAAAAGCATTAACTCATACTCTTTTTAATGTAGAGTGAAGACCTTCTTGCTGTCAGCATTCCATAGGCCCTAAAAGTACCTGGAAGATCTCCTCACCATAAAGCAATCCCATTACTCACTACGTTTTTCTGTCGCTACAATCCTAGAATTTCCCAGAACACGAACTACCCATTATGGTGATCATGCATTTGTGTATGTTGCACTATTTTCTGGAACAAGCTGCCAAGTGACATTCGAAACATTCAATACCTAGAAACCTTTCAGAATGCATGTAGAATGTAGATTTGATTTGAACGTATTTATTGTGTATACATGTATGGATTCAGGTAAATAAAATTCTTACACAATTCTGTTTATTACTCAAATATTGTTCCATTGATTCTAAATATATACATATCTACTTTCCTTTAGATGCCCATGGTAACAGTGATAATGCAATACCCAAATCAAAACTTACACAATTTTCAAATATTCTAAATATTTCTCATACATGTACTTGTAGATGATTTTAATAATTTGATTCCCTTTCTTAGTGTCCATGAGTATCGTTTGACCAGCTGGCTCGGTCAGCAGGAGGATCTTCATAACATTGTCCTCTATCAAGCCGACAAGAGAATGACCGCTTGGACACAGAGGTGTATCAGACAGGTTTGTTGCCGTTTCTATTCTTCAGTGATCCCACTGCCTGGGGGGTGTTTCACAAAGATCCTAAGTTGAACTTATCTCTAAAGTTGGACTTAACAATTATGGAAAGCTGTTAGCATCTTTGAAATTATTTTGTAAAAGTTGTTTTAAAAGGCATAAAATGTTGATTCGAATCATTCATATTTTCTATTGTCAAGGAGCTTACATGTTCTTGATGTGGAATTTATGATAAGTCTAATTTGCTTGAGTTTTTGCTTTTTAATATATTTTATTATAAGACTCCGAATGGCTTTCCATAATTTTTAAGTCTAACTTACGAGTTAAGTTCGACTGTGAAACACCCCCCAGTTCTGCATGTGTTTAGATGCAGATTGTCTGCAGCAAAACGTTTTTTTCTGAAACATTCTTTGTCATTTATTACAATACATAAATAACAGGTCAAGAAATTGATAGAAATCAATAATATATGGATGACAACTCTGATATGACATGAGATAACCCCTTTAGTTATTATTATACTTTTGACTTCATGGTTATTAATACCCATGGCACTAATAGATTTTATATTCTTATTATCCTTATTGAAAAGGGACATTACTGTCATCAGTTACATGAATCCCCCCCCCCCCCCCCCCAAAAAAAAAAAAAAAAATTGTCACAGTTGTTTTAAAGACCACATCAACATATTGAATAATGGTAGTATATTAAAGAAATCTTTTGCTATTATTTATTTGCAATAGGATTTTAAGTCATGAGAATTGACAATATATTCATAACCACAACAGCTTGGAAGCTAGCCACTATGTAAATAACCCTTCTTTTTGTTTAAATCTATGTTTAAAATAAAAATCTTTCTCCATCCCAGGCTGATTGCATCTTGATCGTAGCTCTCGCTGACCGAGATCCAAACAATGTGAGTGAGATGGAGACACAGCTAGAGGCTCTGGCTGTCAGGGCACAGAAAGAACTTATCCTACTACACAGAGAGAAAGATGGTATCTATAAGTAAGTTTGTTTGTTTTCTTTCCAAGTCCTGCGGGCATTTCGCAAAGCCAATTTTCAATGACATATGACAAAAATCAGTGACAAATCTGCTGATAACCAATCAGAAGCAAGGATTTCAGTAGCTTATAACAAAAACTGTCATTTGTCACTGATGACAAGTTTTGTGAAACACCCCCCTGGATATGTTACCATTCTGTTCTCATTCTTCTAAACACAGAGAAGAATATCATTTATATGGAAGCCATCATTTTAAGTCCTAGATTAAATGAACAAAATGAAAAAGGAAGATGTTTTTACAATTAGCCTTTTTGAAGAAAAAATAGGAAGGAGGAGGCTTTTTTTTCCCCTTCAAAATAGATGCCCAATGCATTTGTCAAAATGACTGGCCCGTTTTTTTTTTTTTAAGAAAGCTTCTAAGAAAGCAGTCAGCTTTTCATGAAGTGTTTAAATTGATATCACACCTTACGGAGGAATGTTATATGTACATGTATACATGGGCCACCACTTGGACGAAGAGAGTGTCTAAATGTTGCCTGTGCTTTGCTCACTGACCAGACTAAAAATGAGGTTATGAATCATAAAGTTGCTCCCCAAAGAGTTGACTATCATGGCTGTGGCACTTGAATTAACCCTTTTTTGTGTGGAAGGCCCCTCAGTGATATACATCTGAATAACTGAACATCAGGGGTTAATGTGTATCTCACTATTACATCTAATGCACTTACCGGAATGTCTAGTAAACAAAATGTCATGTCCATGGCTCTTGATTCGACCTTGTTTTTGAAGGTCATGTAGTGCATTAAATGTCATGAATACACTATGTGACACTTCTTGAATGATTTATGATTTTACAGGCCACCTAGTGGAACTGCCGAGTGGCTCAACGCCAGAGGTTGGTGTGTATCTCACCATCATATCCGGTGCCCTAAGAGAATGTTCAGCAAGCGCTCTCCAGCTAGGGTACGAGAGACCTACGATCGGCTCTTTGACACCAAGGCAGATACAATGTCGGACTTCTCCCGGCTGGCACGCTTCTTGACGGGTACATCGGTCGGTCTGGTTCTCGGCGGGGGTGGTGCAAGGTAAGAGGGTAACCAATGAGGAGGCGTGATGGCTCAGTGGTAGAGCAGTGGTCTCGTGACCGGGATGTCCTGGTTTCTAAACCAAGTCGATGCGTTAGTGCCCTTTCATAAGGCATTAATCCTCATTACCAAGTCGAACTTGAAGAATACAGTTAATGTGGGAAATAGACATTGAGCAATTTTTTCAGGAGCAAGTGTTGAATAACCCTTTGAGTTATGCAATCTCCTAAAAGATATTGAAAGTAAGATACACCTCACTTTCATTTACAAATTATTTGTTTGGATGATATGAATCTTCCATTCTCAATAAGTAGTTTCCTTGAGTAAATTTGATAATACATTGTAGTGATAACAGTATGTTTATGTAAACGGCTTCTCATCTGAAGCAATGCCTCTCTGAGCTTGAAAATTGTATTTGTGCTTGCCTTATTTACATCTTAACAATTCGAGGGTTCAGTGACACAAAGACGTAACTCCATATTTTGCCAAACTGAGTATCAGATATCACATTGTTCAGAAAAATGTGGGCTTTCCAGGGAATACAAAGACTTAACTCCACCAACACCCCCCATTGAAGTCAATGGCTAGTGAAACATAGACTTAACTCCTTAAGGCCCAAGTGCTCAGTAACACATAAACCACTTTTTCTCAAAATGGCCAAAATGGAGTTACGTCTTTGTGTCACTTAACCCTTGAATTGTACTATTGCTATCATGATGAATACCATCTCTGTCTTTGTTTAATAGGGGTATATCCCAGCTTGGCATCATCAAGGCGATGGAGGAGTACGGCATCCCCATCGACATTGTGGGCGGGGTCAGCATCGGCGCCCTCATCTCGGCCCTCTACGCTGAGGACGTCAACAGCACCATCATGGAGAAGAGGCTGCAGGGATTCTGCAAGGACTTTGGCTCCCTCTGGAAGCGGGTCATTGACCTGACCTACCCATCTACTGCCATGTTCACAGGTTAGTGCACTTTTGAAAGGTCAATGACCTTTGCTGATCAGTTACATCAAGATTGATTTTTGTTTCATGCATTGCTCCCTGGAAGGTGGTTGCAGAGGCTTATGTTGTCAGGTGGTCTGTCTGTCCGTACGCCACTCCCACTTTCTGTTTTAAAATTTGTTTCTGCTTTATGTTTCTTTCCATGTATTTGCAATAGTGAATGCTTGTACATAAATGCATACTAAACATATCTGTGGATTTGGTAATCTATCTTCTCTCCAGATGGTGGAAATTGAAAGGAATTAAAAATCTTACGTAGCATTCAAAGATATTATATAAAGTACATCTTTCTTGTTTACGGCAAAGCAAAACTATAGTTACCATTACAGTAAACCTACAAGGAGACATACCGGTATGCAAGTAAATTATTTCATGTGATAAAAAAGTCAAATTGGTTGGAAAATCTGAGTAATACATGTTAATGTTTTTATTTTTTGGTGAAAATCTACAGGTCACAACTTCAACAAGAGCATTAGCGACCTGTTTGGTGATAAGCAGATAGAGGATCTATGGCTGCCATACTTCACCATATCAACAGATATCACCAAGTATGCACTCAGGTTACACACCAGTGGTAAGGACAGGAGTGATGGAGATGATGATGATGATGATGATGATGGTGGTGGTGGTGGTGGTGGTGGTGGTGGTGGTGGTGGTGGTGGTGGTGGTGGTGGTGGTGGTGGTGGTGGTGGTGGTGGTGGTGGTGGTGGTGGTGGTGGTGGTGGTGGTGGTGGTGGTGGTGGTGGTGGTGGTGGTGGTAATGGTGGTGGTGGTGGTGGTGGTGGTGGTGGTGGTGGTAATGGTGATGATGGTGTTGGTGGAGATGATGATGGTGGTAATGGTGATGATGGTGTTGGTGGAGATGATGATGATGATGATCGTGGTGGTGGTGGTGTTGGTGGTGATGATGAGGATGATGGTGGTAATGGTGTTGGTGGAGATGATGATGATGATGATGGTGGTGGTGGTGGTGGTGATGGTGGGAAGGATGTGGTCGAGGAGGAGGGGGATGAGGAGAGGGGAAAGGTGAAGAAGGGGAAGGGGAGAAGAGAGAGAGAGAGGATTAAGGGAGAGAAAAGAAGGAGGGAGCATGATATAAATAAGGGAGAAGGAGGGTAGGAGGAAGGGAGAAAGGAGTTAGATGATTATTTTGGATGCACTCACAATTTCTCCCTCCTTACCTAGAAATTGTTAACCTGGCCCAAACTCTTAACACATTGTGATTCTGTTTGTATTATGCTTTCCAGGTTCGTTATGGCGCTATGTCAGGGCAAGCATGTCCCTATCAGGGTACTTGCCTCCTCTGTGTGACCCCAAGGATGGCCATCTACTGCTGGACGGTGGCTATGTCAACAACTTGCCTGGTAAAGATATTCAATTTTACATTATTTAGTATAAATAGATGTAATAACTACCATATTAGGCAGCCAATGGCTGTGCTTCATATATGCTTTAGTAAAAGATAATCAAAGTCCTTTTGATGCCTAGTTTTGATATTCTTGAGAGAAAAACAAATGCATGGTAAAGCAAGATCATCTACATGCAGGAGATTAGTGATTTGATGCCTAAAGCTCTTCTGTGGGGTGCCAAATATTTTTTTCAAAACCGCATGTGTACATGCAAGATAAATTCCATTTACTGAGATGATAATGCTGTCATTTGTAAAAGGGTGAATAATGTCATCTTGAATGGTTCTGAGTTGACCCATAGTGTTAAATCATTGAAATTTGCTTTAGCAACCACCTGCATGATAAGTCAATATCCCTTGAGTTGTGTTTCTCCTTGAACCATCTATTCAAGTATCCTGTACAGAAAAAACACCTATCTCTAAGATGGCTTTATTGTGTCCCTCTAGTGGTCTTTATGTACAGGTTCCATTATTTATACACTTTGATAAACTGGTTTATTTCAATTCAATTCACTTCACCTCATTTCTTTTCATTTATTTCCACAAAACTTATAAAAACAGTAAAATGTGGTGGTTGGTGGTGGTTGTTATTTTACTTGACTGCTAAGAAAGCATAAATGCTTGTAAGCAAGCAACCAGACGGCCGACGGCTTTAGGTCCTCTCCGAGGGACCTGGTAATGAGGATAAATACCTTACCAAAGGGCACTAGCGCATCGCCTTGGTTTCGAACCCGGGTCACCGCATTACGAGACCACTGCTCTACCGACTGAGCTATGGCGCCTCCAACAATGCAGACAAATCGAAATATTACAAAAGAAATAAAAACATGCAGGCAGTAAACAACGATACATAACGTGATAATTGAGTACATATATATATATATCTATTTATTTACATGTATGCACCTTCAAATTTTCAAAAACAAATTTTTTGTATTTTTTACATGACATAAATTATCTTGAATCTTAAATCTTGAATCTATATGTGGAGGGACTGGAAAAGGCTGAAGGCCTATCAAGGCCTAATCTCGAGCGAGATTGGGAGAAGAAAATAATCAAGCTAATAAATTATACAATCATTTTGAACAAAATTTATTGTTTGATATCATCCTAGCTGACATCATGCGTGCCATGGGGGTACCTACCATCATAGCCATTGACGTAGGCAGTGAGGACACCTCCAGTATTACAAACTATGGTGATGAACTATCGGGATGGTGGCTGCTGTGGAAGAAATGGAATCCATGGACAGAACCAGTTAGGGTAAGTCGCGGAAGCTATGAATATTCCTTTGGCGTTTGGGGAGGAAGGTCTGCGGATCATAGTTATTAGATTAACTAACCAGGCAGTACGACCAGATGCACCTGCTATTGCAATATTTATATATGTTTTCTATTGATTTTGTCTCAATTCATGTTTGTTATATTGTTGTATTTATGTGACCTGGGGGGGGGGGGGGTGTTTCACAAAGATCCTAAGTCGAACTTAACTCTAAGTTGAAGTTAAACATTATGGAAAGCCATTTGTAGCCTTAAAATAAAATATATTCAAAAGCGAAAAATCTAGTATTTTAGACTTTTTACAAATTACATATCAAGAACATGAAATCTCCTTGATAATATAAAATATGAGTGATTTTAATCAACATCTTATGCCTTTTAAAATAACTTTTAAAAATATTTTCATAGATGCTAACGGCTTTCCATAATTGTTAAGTCCAACTTTTAGTTCAACTTAGATCTTTGTTACACGTTCCCTGATTTGCCAAATAAAATAATAATAATAATATGCTATGGATCATTTGAATGAAATTCCTATAGAGTTTTGTATCACATGGGACAAGACAACAAATCTACTAGATTTTATATTCATTGAGTATGAATGGTTAAAAGTCAACTTTAAACATTTTCCAGAGGCATATTTTATTGTAGCCATCAAGGAAGAGATTTTTACAAGGAGTAGTACAGTGAAAGTCTGAAACAAACTTATGGCTTTTTTTTCTTAAACTCATTGTTTTCTTATGAACATTTGTGATATCAGGTACCCAGCCTTGATGAGATCCAGTCCCGTCTGGCCTATGTATCATCTATGAAGATGCTTGACGAAGTCAAGAATAGCTCCTACTGTGAATACATGCGGCCACCAATCAACAAGTAAGGTCTAGGCCTTTCTATTTGTTGTTGTTGTTGTTGTTATGTGATGTCCAAGCAGGACATGTTTATTTGTATGGCTTTATTAGGAAAGTTTATATTTTGTTTTATGTAGCACCAGCCAATGTGGAGGGACAGAATTTTAAACTCTTTTAGGTGATTCCCAGGCATTGGCTGGTGCTAAATATCATTATATTTGTCAACCTTGTGATGTTTTGTATGTATTGTTATCATCTTGCCTGGAAATAAAATAAATAAATAAATAAATAACGCGCAAAGTAGTCGATCAAAATGTCAATTCATGGAGCTCCAAATAGTTCCCTCCCACATACAATCTCTATCGGAGGGAACTATTTGGAGCTCCATGAATTGACCTTTGATCGCAAACGTGTGCGCATTTAATACATGTTTTATATGTTCATGGTTTGTATAAGTCATTAGGATCTGTACATTTTAAAGCTAATTAATAGAAGGCTCATTACACATGTTTTCACCTCATCTTTCTTGATATATTCCTCTTACTTCCCTTTCCATACGTATATAGAGTTTTAATATGATATTTAAAAATATATTGTGTCATAGTTCCAAAATTATTGTACTTTTAACTTGTAAATACATGTACTTTTCAATTGTTTTCCAATGGCACTTTAGTTGTAAGACTGCGACGATGGAATTTTATAAATAAAACCCTTCTATATGTATATATATATACATGTATATATGTCACAACTAGCTCTCTCAATCCAATATGGGTGAAACCAGATTCCCTCTGTAAGCTGCATGTTTCTGTTCCCCTTCTCTTTCCGCTTCCTCTATGACCCAGCTTTGCTACATTGGCCTTCCATCGTCATCGTGAGATCATGGAGGTCGGTTATCATTATGGCATGACTGTATTCAGTGGCTGGAAGAAGTCTGGATACCTCCAAGCTCTACTCTCGGAGAAGTCCTCTACTCTTCACAAACGAGGGAAGGTGAGACGGATGTCTTCCAAAGATCAGGACCCCATTTCACAAAACTGTTTTTCAATGACAAGTGACAAAAATCAGCGACAAATTTGCTGATAACCAATCAGAAGCAAGGATTTCAGTAGCTTATACAAAAACTGTCATTTGTCACTGATGACAAGTTTTGTGAAACACCCCCAGGGCCCCTTTTCACAAAACTTGTCATCAGTGACAAATGACAGTTTTTGTTATTATGCCTCCGCCACCGAAGGTGGTGCCGGAGGCATCATGTTTTGGGGTTGTCCGTCCGTACGTCCGTCCCGTTTGACCGTTATCACAATATCTCAAGAACCATTTAAGATTTAAACTTAAGACTCGGGAATAGTATTTATCACTATAGGTTGAAAATCTGATAAGATTTTGGAGTACGTAGGTCAAAGGTCACAGGTCACAGAGGTCAACTTATGAAATTCCTTGTATTGAGTTTGTTAGCGCGATATCTCAAGAACCATTTGAGATTTAAACTTCAAACTTAAGGATAGTATGTATCACCATAGGAAGACGATCTGATTAGATTTTGGAGCACGTATTTCAAAGGTCAAGGGTCACAGAGGTCAACTTATGAAATTCCTTGTATTGAGATTGTTATCATGATATCTCAAGAACCACTGGAGATTTAAACTTCAAACTTAGTGATAGTGTGTATCACTATAGGAAAACAATCTGATTACATTTTGGAGCACGTAGGTCAAAGGTCAAGGGTCATAGAGGTCAACTTATGAAATTCCATATATTGAGATTGTTATCATGATATCTCAAGAACCACTGGAGATGTAAAAACTTCAAACTTAAGGATAGTATGTATCACCATAGGAAGACGATCTGAGTAGATTTTGGAGCACGTAGGTCAAAGGTCAAGGGTCACAGAGGTCAACTTATGAAATTCCATACATTGAGATTGTTATCATAATATCTCAAGAACCACTGGAGATTTAAACTTCAAACTTAATGATAGTGTGTATCACCATAGGAAGACAATCTGATTAGATTTTGGAGCACGTAGGTCAAAGGTCAAGGGTCACAGAGGTCAACTTATGAAATTCCATACATTGAGATTGTTATCATAATATCTCAAGAACCACTGGAGATTTAAACTCCAAACTTGATGATAGTACATGTATGTATCACCATAGGAAGACAATCTGATTAGATTTTGGAGCACGTAGGTCAAAGGTCAAGGGTCACAGAGGTCAACTTATGAAATTCCATACATTGAGATCGTTATCGCGATATCTCAAGAACCACTGGAGAATTTTCACTTCAAACTTAATGATAGTATGTATCACCATATCATAATATCTCAAGAACCACTGGAGATTTAAACTTCAAACTTAATGATAGTGTGTATCACCATAGGAAGACAATCTGATTAGATTTTGGAGCACGTAGGTCAAAGGTCAAGGGTCACAGAGGTCAACTTATGAAATTCCATACATTGAGATTGTTATCATGATATCTCAAGAACCACTGGAGATTTAAACTCCAAACTTGATGATAGTACATGTATGTATCACCATAGGAAGACAATCTGATTAGATTTTGGAGCAGGTAGGTCACAGGTCAAGGGTCACAGAGGTTAACTTATGAAATTCCATACATTGAGATCGTTATCGCGATATCTCAAGAACCACTGGAGAATTTTCACTTCAAACTTAATGATAGTATGTATCACCATAGGAAGACGATCTGTTTAGATTTTGGAGCACGTAGGTCAAGGGTCACAGAGGTCAACTTGTGAAATTCCATGTCTTCAGCTCGTTATCGCGATATCTCAAGAACCATTTGAGATTTTAAACTTCAAACTTAAGGATAGTATATATATCACCATAGGAAAACGATCAGATTAGATTTTGGAGTACATGTATGTCAAAGGTCATAGAGGTCAACTTGAAAAATTCAGACTACATGTATAGGACTTGTCATGATATGTCAAGAACCACTTGAAATATGTTCCGTTACTTAACCCGTACTTAACTGGGCTATTTTGAGCACCTCCCTGACTGGGGGGGGGGGGGGAGGGGCCGATTGCCTCGAAATTTGGCACGCGTCTTGAGACAGGGCTCATTATGTATGCAAAAACAGCTCGTAATCGCCTTATCTCAAGAACCGATTGATGGATTCCTGCCAAACTTAGGTCATGTATGTTACTTGCAGAGCTGATGAACTGATTAGATTTTGGGGTCATGAGGTAAAGGTCAAGGTCATGCGGCTCATTATGTATGCAAAAATAGCTTGTGATTGTATTATCATTAGAACAGATTGATGGATTCCTGCCAAACTTAGATCATTTATGTATCTTGCAGAGCCAATGAATGGTTCATAAGATCAAAGGTCATGGGCTCATTATGTATGCAAAAATAGCTTGTGGACGCATTTTCATTAGAACTGACAGATGGATCTAACTCAGGAATAAAGTAGATTTTAGGGTCATGAGGTCAAAGATCAAAGGGTCATATATGTATATGAGAAATTGCTTGTAATCACGATATTCTGAGAACATGTTAATGGATTACAATTGAACTTGAATTTAAAAAATTTCTTCCGTTTCGGTTTGTAAAATTGCTCTATGACGGAGGCATCATTTTCGACTGCGCGCAGTCGAATTCCATCTAGTAAGCTAGTGAAATCCTTGCTTCTGATTGGCTATCAGCAGATTCGTCACTGATAATTGTCATTTGTCATTGAAAAAAGGCTTTGTGAAATGGGTCCCTGGAGTCGGCTTCCTCTAGAGAATGTCTATCTGATCATGATTGCATCATTATCTAATATCTACAGTTAGCAACTGAATTATTCATACCCCTACCAAGTTTTGTCATTTTTTCAAGTATGTGAAAAAGTGGTTTGTCCAGACTTTTGTTCTTTAGAATGTGAGATAAAAGCTTTTATCTAAAAATACTCAACAGGGGTCCTAATTCAACCAGTCCGCTGTTCACTCTTGAGTAACGAAAAACACACAACATCAAGTTTACAAGGAGTATGAATAGTTAAGTGTTAACTTTACATACACCCACCTCTCTTTTCCTTTCTTTCTATGATTCTCCTTCCTCTTATTAGTAAAAATAAAGAAGGCCTTATATCAGATTTAAATTTATAAACTGTATTTAATAATCAAAGTACGAAGCGCCTAAATCGAGTGAAAAGTGAATACGCTTCTCTTATTTTCTCTGAAGTAGTAAAATTACTTAAAAGCAATTTTCCTATCTATTTGACAATTTGTTATTTGTCTGTATCTGTCTCTTTTCCATCACAATCATTTTGACATGAAACCTCATGATTTTCTTACTATTTCTAAAATGCTAGCCTGGTCTACCCAACATGCATCCTCGTTTCACTGACCTAGCAGCGCTAGTGACCAGGATGGAGCCTCAAAAACAAGCCATTCCAGACCCAGGTAACTCAGAATCCTTGATTAAGCCCCATTTACAGGGTTCTGTGTCTGTAAAATATTCCTATCAATCGCTCAGTTTTCACACCACCCATCTCCCATATCATGTGTGGTGTAAAACTGTCCAATACAAAGTTTCTATGCATGACCTAGTAATAACTGAAATATTGGTGAAAACTTATGAAGAAGTGTAGTGTGAACACCTGGGGAGTGTTTCACAAAGACTCAGATTGACTTTAAGTTGGATTTAACTATTGCACGCTGTTCATGCCACTGTTTGCTCTCACCATTATGATCTTTAGATTAAAAAGATTTCCTTAAATAATGAATTATCAAAAAATGTAAATTCTGTAGATTTGTGACCATGGATATGTATGTACGTCCCTTGAGAGACCAATGCCAGAAAATGGTGAGAGCAAACAGTGGCATGAACAGCCTGCCATAGTTAAGCCCAACTTAAATTTGAACTTAGTCTTTTTGAAACACCCCCTGTTATGTCACTGTGATAAAACAAACCTAGTCACCTTAAAGTAACTGAACTAATTTGTTGAGAGCCAGAAGGGCTCTATTATAAATTATATACCTCACTTAAGTAATCCAGCCATCTGATTGGTCGAAATTGCATTCATAAACTTCAACTGTTCCTGTAAAATTCCCGGTAACCATGCTTAAAACATTTAATATTTTTAATAACCATGGTTATTAAAAAAATAGGTCAGTCTCCATGGTTACCCCATAGGTTTACATGTTAAAAAATGGTTTGAGCGATGGAGGATACCGTATGTGTGCGAATAATTGGTTGGTAATTTCAATACAATTGAATCTCGATCGATCTTACCGACAATTTTATCTTGCATTGTTGACATGAAGACGAAAATAAACTTCCAAAAACAAAAAAACAACATCTGCCGATAGATGTTGATCTAAGTTCGTGCCAATATGCATTGCAAAAGTAAAAGAAGAGTACGTATATGGAGCTTTTGCGAAGCATTCATCACACGCGAAGCCGGTTTCAATCCATTTTAATGTATATATCGTACAAAACTGCCAAGCATTTTAATAGCGCGCGATGGCCGAGAGGTCTGAGGCGCAGACTTTAGATACATCACCTTTTGTACGCAAGAGTTTGAATCTCATCTTCGACCAAAAAAAAAAGTATTTTTTATTTTCTATTTTTTAGTCTATTTTTTTTCGGCATATAAAAGTATTAATGACTGCTTTAATATTCGAGAAATAGTTGTTTTTATACGCTCTCGGGAAGGTTACAATTGCGCTATTCCCCTCGGCACGCCTCGGGTAATAGCACAATTCTAACCTTCCCTTGAGCGTATAAAAACAACTATTTCTCTCAAAGCAGTCATTAATACTATACTATATGAGTTAATGCCCTTATGGCTCTCAGGAGACAATACATGCCCAGGGGGCTGTTTCACAAAGACTAAGATCGACTTTAAGTTGGACTTAACTATGGCAGGACGTTCATGCCAATGTTAGCTCTGACCATTTACTAGCATTGGTCTCTCAAATGAAGTACAAATCATGATCACAAATCTACAAAATTTACATTTTTTGATAATTCATTATTGAAGGAAACAATATTATCTAATGATCATAATGGTGAGAGCAAACAGTGGCATGGACAGCTTGCCATAGTTAAGTCTAACTTAAAGTCGATCTTAGTCTTTGTGAAACACTCCCCTGGTTTAAATAGCATCGAGAATGATGACTCTATACATTTTCTGCATCACCTACAGATGAGGTTGACTATGCAAGAGTAGAAGGTACAGGTGACACCGACGTTGGCATGGAAACAGATGGCATCGGAACAGAATCTGCCTCGGAGATGAACCCCTCATCGGATGTTACAAACGCGACGAACAGCGAAACAGTGACGCGGTCCGCCTCGGCTCCTAGTACCATCATCGGTAGCGAGATCTCCAGCGAGGATGCAAGCGAGGATGCAAGCGAAGATGAGGTCAAGGTCGAACTTGATGCCTCTGGGTCAACCCACAGTTCTATCAGGAAGAAAGTGGAGGGACTCCGGCAACGAAGGCATCGCAGCGAAAGCTCTCCTTCAGAGTAGAATTGAATTTGCTGAGAACCTTTTATTTGGATGTGGTTGCACTCTATGAATCCAGTTTTGGATTGTCCTGTTGTGTCTGACGAAAGTGGAGGGAAGTCGTTGCAGTGGACATTCTCCTTAGCATATAATTGTACATGCCAATGGCTCCTTTTCACAGGTTGAATGCTCTCTGTAATTCAGATTTGAGATCAACATTTTGCACTACTGGAAAGTTGAGTGGCTGTTGCTTTCAAGGCACAGCAGCAGAAACCACCCTTGGAATGATGTGGAAGGTGTTGGTTCCTCTTTTTTTTACAGGGTTTTACTCTCTACAATTCCAGTTGTACAGGTTTAATTGTCTGTTTTCATGTGAATAATAGATGGTTACATGTTGTTTCGGAAACTCAATCTTATTATATGTCAATAAGGACACGTACACAAATATTTATGTATAGCCTCTCTCACTCATACCAAAAAAATGAGCTGACTTCCTGCTCAAAAACGACATGAAAATCATAGTTGCATTGCAGAATACCTTGTGCAGGGTGTGGTTCAGAATTATGCAAGTAAATTTGCATAGCTCGCTGACAAACCGCTCAACCAATGCAAAGCTACGAACATGAAGCCCCCTAAAATATGGCCTTGAGGCCAGACTCGACTATAACACTACAACATACCACTGGCCATTAAAGGGACTATGTCCCATTTGCAGGCCAAACAAATGGAAAGGTTAAATTCCAGCGGCATTTGAAAGATAATACTAATTTAAAACTTCCAAAAAAAAGGTGGGCTTGAAAATGTCTTTAAGTGGGAAAATAAGGACTATTAGCTATCGAATCGACTTATGAGCTATAGAGCCAGTAAGTAATAGTCTGATTTTCAGACCATTGTACCGAATGGTCGTACGTTTTATGCTGCGCAAATATTCAATCAGTTTAATTTTGGCCATAACAAGAAGTGGGTTATTGATATAGACAAATGCTCATGTACCCTTTACAGATCATTTTATGTATGTTATTACCAAAGAAAAAAAAAACAGTCGGTCACTCAATAGTGTCTGACAGTGAAGTCTAGCAGGTAAACAGGTTTCCTTGCATAATTTGAATATTAGGACACTGCTCATATTTAAATTTCTTAGATACATGACATTCATAATTCCTGCAAAGTTCTAGAGAATTTGATGTTGGCTGCAAAAGGGACATACCTAGTATCTTTAAATAGAGTAAGATCCCTACTGAGATTGAATCATCTGTTTGGAGTGAGAAGGGTGTAACTCTGTGTTGAAACGTATGCGTTCCGGACAGACGAAATCTGCAATTTTGTAGACTAAACTGAGAGAAGAGACCCTTGTTTTTAGTGTAAATGGATAACATCATATAACAGAGGTCCTATAAAGAAACTAGTTTTGCCGGTGGCTTGGTGCTAGGTATAACTCGTAGTATTCTGGATTTTTTTTTGTTTTCAGTGTGTGAATTTTGTTTGTTTGTTGTTGTATGAAATCTGTATAATTGGATACTGATTTTGTAAAGAGATTTTTATTAAATAACAAAAATAAACATTGCTGCTGTTGACAATCCCCTGCTCATTCAAAGAGAAAATCTTTTGTTTTCTTTGCCAATTGGAGACAATACAGATATGTTTATTGCAGCCAGCAGGATATTTTTAATTTTTGAATGGTTATTCTTGATGAAAAATATGTCCTTTTCTTGGAATATTGTTTAATTATTTTATGTCTGGACCTGAAATAGCACATTTTACATGCTTAGTCCAAACAGGGTTTCCACTCATTTTTTTTTTTTTTTGGGGGGGGGGGTGGGGGGAATAGGAGGACATTTCTGTGGACGAGTCCATATTTTTATCAATCCCACTATTTTTATTTTGAAGTGGTGTTATTTGTGGAGTTATTTGACGTATAAAATATTTTTTCTGTACCTCATTTCATGTTTCACCTGTCATATTCTTTTCTTTAAGATGCACAAAACACAGGCATGTTTTCTATACTGAAGTATATGTTTGAAAGTAATTAATGTTTAACAGCAATATATATATATATATTCATAAGCAACTTATGTAATAATTTGTAAAAGAAGCCTTTTGGTAAAGAATTGTACAAATACATTTAAATCTATAATGTAACTAGCATATTCCTGGGCACTGCTGATAAAAAAGAAAATACCTCTTTAAACATGAACCATATTTATGCATAGTATACAAATACTATAAATTTGCATGTGATATTTTGTTATGTACTTTACGCATTTAATACAGTATGTTCCTAATTTGTTTAGGGAGTTTTGAGAAGATTTGTTGTGATTGAATTATTGGTTGGTTTAAGCAATACTTTGACCTGAAATACAACAGGGGGTGATTATAATGTGTAATTGTGTGCTGTAGCCAATGCCCTTCTACTTAGCTTGATACGAAAAGAATGTATAGTATGATAATAAGAATGTATAGTATGATTATATTGAGTGTATAGAAACTAGGGCATTGTTCTAGAGCTATTTATGTTGAAGTGCTTTCAATGACGACGCGTCCCATCCATTATATATCGTCTGTTGAAAACCAGAAGGGCATTAACTCTGTGAGAAAAAATAGCAATTAAAAACCTCCTGGCTGTAAACTATCATCTGTTCAGAGCCAGAAGGCTGTTATCAATTCTGTGTAAAAGAAAAGAAGTTAGCGACCATTTGGCTGTAAGAATATTGTCTGTTCAGAGTTAGAAGGGTGTTATTAATTCTGAGTAGTTAATAAAGGAGTTAGCGACCTTCTGGCTGTAAGAATATTGTCTGATCAGAGTTAGAAGGGTGTTATTAATTCTGTGTCGAAGAAAAGGAGTTAATTCCCTTATGGCTCCAAGCATATGATAATTGTTTTGAATAGGTGAATCGTCTGTAGCTTACAAAGACATTTAATAATTTATGGCACTTCAGATTTTCTATAATTACCTTAGGTGAGGTAAAATATTTGTCCACAATTCTAATGAACCTTGTGGTGAAGTAAATGTATTTGCTCCTGTGGCTTAAACATGATATTGAAGCACGAGGAGCACTTTATAGTATTTATGATTTCTTAATCCTTGCCATCATTTTTTTTAAATTTCTTTTGCAATGATATTAAAATTTCTATGATTTATTATTTTAAAGAATCAACTTTTACTTAGCGCTTAATACATCCAGGATGTCTCCAAGTGCTTTACAGATATATTAAGATTTATAGATTCCTTGTAATATATTTTTAACTTAAAAAAAGTTATAACCCTTCGCTACTTATGATACCTGTATCTTTGTCTATTGCCATCCTTCTATTACCGGTATGTAGTTTTTCTTTCGCTCTTTTTAAGAGTGATGTCTACTTCTTCTCATTTCTTCATTATTTAGGTTTTTATTGTTATATTTCAGAAGATATCACAATCTATTTATTTCTTCATTGTATATGACGAGTTATGATTGAAGTACAAGTGTCCATGTATTTAATGTGCTGTGATGAGCTTCCTGCATCAATTAATGATGCATATGAATTTGAAGGAATAAATGTTCTTAAAATCTCTATTTTTAGTATAATTTTGTTATTAACAATGTGAACTGGCTTATGTATCATATGTAGCAATATTATCTAAGTTTTAAACATGCACAAGACAAATACTGTACAATCAACCCTGCTTTAGTTACCACCTGCCAATAAAGGACATCTTCCTATTTATAGTCTTTATGATTCTGTACAATTTATTTAATGATATGGGGACCTGTCACCACGAAATGAGTCCAGTTGGTCAAAAAATTTATTCCTGTTTTTAAGTATTATATGAATCTACATTAAGTAAGCTTTAAATTAAGGGGTCACACATTAAAATTGATAAATTATATCCAGAAATATGAACAAAAACCTAATTGGACTTTATAAACAATGGGATTACCCAGTTTTGAGATAATTAGGTGTAAAGTTAATGATGCGTAACATATAGTCTGGTCAACAAAAAAAAAAATCTTAAATGTGGTAGGTGGGTCAATTTTCAGTACATACACACTATACATCGCTATTACTACGATTGAGCCTAATGCGACACTGGACTCATTTCGTGGTGACTGGCCCCATATAGGTAGAGGTACCTGGTATAAACACTTCTTAATATCATTTTTTAGTATACTGTAACACCGTTTTGAAGAGGAAAAGCGCAAGTGTTAAAACAATCCCACCTGTTTGAATGAATGGATCAAAATGAATATTTATTTCTGACAAATTTGCAGTAGATATCATGGTTTCTATCGTCATGAAAGTTTTTAAATACAATACAGTGCACCTAGCAGTATGTAATAATTCTCTTTATAAAGTACACATTGAAGAAATGAAGGAAAGTACAATATGTCATTTTATATATATATATATACATTTGAGTTTATTCCAGAGATCCTACAATGCATGTTAAATCGACCTAACTTTGGGGTGTTAGCCTGGAACAACATGAATGAAAAAAGCTGAATAATAATATTATTTTACTCTGATGTATCAAGGCAATTAGCTCTACAATAAAAGAAAGTCTTTTGTTTTTAAACATATATATATATATATATATATATATAGTTGCTTTATGGATTAACTATCAAAGTCAATGTATTTTATAACCACAAAGTTTATGGAAATTGAGCGAACTTTTGGAAGACTGTTACTGGGGGAAAACCAAGATCGTCTGTTTTTTTTTTTGGTATTTCATAGCAAGTATAAATCACTTATTTCACTGTACTAGGCAACAGTAGATAAACACATTAAGATTTACCGAAGTGAAATACATGAGAATACAGCCACTTACAGCAATCATAGAGATTTGGTACTTGTATTTGAAGTGTATGATAATCATACTTTCCACATGAACGTACAGTTTCTATATGGCTTTTTATCCAAGAATAGTTTATAGAATAATTTCAATATAGGCATTTTATAAATATTTACAAAAATATATATACAATTATTTCACCGATATTTACAAGACTCCCATCATACTTCTAGAAATAGTAGGAAAAAATATATTACTAATATTTAAGGGTATATTTCTAATCTTCCCCTATTCTTGTTGTGTGCTGCACTGCATACAGAAAATTTCCATTCAAATTCAGACTTCTTGGAGCATGTTCCATAAAAGAGTTCCATAAAAACAAATAATTTAGGTGTGGATATAAGTATGCAGACAAGCTGAATATGACAGTTTGCATTTAAAATATAAACATGTATACATAACATACACATGCATGTGTAAATCTTATACTTCTTTAAGTTTACTTTTTTTTTTTTTTTTGGGGGGGGGGGGGGGGAGGGGGGCATTATCCAGATTTCAATTTTCCCCTTTTTATTCCTCTATGGCAATTCAAAACACAGTCTTTCAGAGTCCCTCCAATGGTGAAATATATGCTGTACACGTAAATGAATTCTGGTTCTTTGAAAACCATGTTGGTTTACCATCTTTTCTGCCTTCTCAACGTCTATGAGGTTTCTCAGGTGCTACAGAAAATAAAAGAGAAAATAGAGGTTATCGGATACAACATACGAACATGCATGAAGGTCTATGTCTTTGTTCTCTGTTTACAGGTTGCAGCTTACTTAAAATTTAAAATAATTAAAGGTATATGGAAAAGTCTTGTGATTTTTTAACAAAAGGGTTCATCCCTGTAGTGAGATTTCAAAATAAAATACATTTTCACAGTTTATGATGGAATTTTGACAACCAATTTTTTTTCTTTCTTGAAATCTTAACATTATATAATCAATATATACAATTCCAAAGAATCCAAAGAGTTTCACACATCAAAATATCTGTATCTAATGATTTCTTGTAAATTCTAATCATACTCCAGTCAGCCTATGAATGGTGGTCTTGCAAAGAACAAAGAGAGCTCAGAGCAACTTTAGAATACCCCACCACAAAAATTGACCAACCGTTCGTAGGGTACCAAATGCTTCACCAATGAAGCTAAATCTCGAGACTTACGCTTTTTAAGTAACACTAAACCTAATCCTAACCCGAACCCTAGGTCTTTGACTTTCCCGAACCCTAGGTCTTTGACTTTCCTGAACCCTAGGTCTTTGACTTTAATGTACATTAACCCTATTGGTGGGGTATTATAAAGTTAAGCCGAGAGCTGTTTTTTACTTACGAGGTTCTGATAATTTGATGAGGATGGCTTCCAGAGATGTCCTCAGGTCTTCTTCTTGTTTACCAAAGTCTTCAATTGAAGCATTTGGGTTAGAATCCAGCCATTCTTGTTTCTCTCCACATACATTCAATCCAGTCATCTGACAAAAGTTAACCAAATTAAAAAGAAGTGTTCAATTGATGCAAAAGAGGTTATACCTTAAGCAGTGATTGTCTTAGGGCAAACGTGGTTCAAATAAACAAATATACATCAGTACAAAAGAGACAAATTCAATAAGTCTATTTAAAATTGGAAAATGTAGACATGTCATGCATCAGAAAATGATATATGCAAAATTGCCATGTCATGTATCGGAATAAAATATGTGCAACTAGCAACCAATTTTTCTTCTTCATATATCATCTACAAAGTGCATAGTTATTATTATTATAATCACCATTTTTAGCATTGTAATATCTCGATAGAAAATGTAGTTTTTTATTAAATGCTCTTCACTTCCACTATAGTAAAATATCTCACTTACTTTCTCGTCTTTGGCTAATCTTCCCTGGAGTTTCTGGGGGTCTTCAATGGTCTCTTTGGTTTCTTGAAGAATTGAGACCAGACCTCGTCTTGCTTCTGCAGGTATCCAGAAAGAATAATGAAAACATCAGACTAATGCTAGGTATTCATTGGCACCATTATAAAGTTAATTCAACCTTACAGAATTAAGACATGGGTATATAAAGTGTAACCCCTTCATTTTTATTACAATAACTACTAAAAGTTGCTTTAAAAGTTGCTTTAAAAGGGTAGTCAAATGCAATTTGTTTCTACATCAATACCTTGATGTTTTAAATATCTTTTTTGCCCTCTTTTTCAATTGAATAATATATACATAAGAAACACATAATTATATTGATTACAAATATAAACAAATTAATTATACTTTTTTTTGGTGTGCATAATCAACATTTATTTACAGAGGTGATACTTTTCAACATTTGCCCTCCATAATTTTTCCTTTAAATAAATGTTGAATATCTTTGTAAAATTAAATTATCTTTTGGGGGCATATAAAACATTAGAAGCTAAATTAATTCATAGATATTTAAAAACTTCATATTTTGAATTTATAAAATCACATTGCTTGTTTTAACCATTTGCTCTTTTCAACGCTTCACCGTCTTGTAACAAAGGTGTTTTTTTTTTAACAGAATGGACATAGATTATTACATTAATCAGCTGAGGGGCATTTTTTGTTGGGGGGGGGGGGGGCATGTAATGTGTACTTGGGATAGACTAATTGGGGTTTCAAAAGACACAGATCAGTCCGCCACTGGCAGGTAATGCCATTAGAATAAAAAAATACAGTACCGGTAAGTCAAATTGTACAATACCCTTTTAACCCAATGATTACTGAATTAAATCAAATTCACATAGGCTTAAAGGTATATATAAAGACCAGTTTTGGAAATGCCCCCCTCTCAAAAAATGAAATGGAAGCTCTTATTACCAATCATGTGAAAGAATATGTTTTGACTAATAGGTGATAATACAAATTTTGCCGAGAAACCACCTACTAATTGATATATTTGGTACATTATTATATCTATTTGGACCTATTTGGCGCACGTGTCGCGTAGTCCCATATACATCTTTATGTGTACAGTGCTTGTAACTTTACCAAGACTGGACCAAATTTCTTATCATTTTGATGATTCCAGAACCTTGCAGTACACACCAATACTTATATGCTAGATGATCAACCTTTTCTGATCGATTCCACAAAGTTTCTTTCACAATGTAATTGCATGACCATAACTGGTCTTTATCTTTAATACTGGACTACACAATTATTGAAGATAATGGGTTAAAATGCTAGATATAGATCTAGATCTATATTTGTTTTTAAAGTAATGGCACCCACCTGACCAGTCCAAGAAAAAGGAACAATCTTCATGTTTGTATCTGAGGGCTGTGTCCCTTGCCCTCTCCCCATGCTTGGTCTTGATAGTTAGACTGGCTCCATATTTGACCAGAGTCTTCAGGCAGTCCATCCTTCCCCATGCTGCTGCATGGTGGATAGCGGTGTAACCTATTTGGAGAAAAAAATACACACATAAAAAGAGAAGGAATAAAAAGGTTTGATTTTGCTCTGAGATTCTGGAGACTGCATGAGGGATAACAACACAACTTTTTGTCATCATTCTATTCCTACTAAAGTTGCTATTTCAACTTAAATTTAAATGTAGATCTACCCTAGATGTCACTGAGACTTGGATTTATACTTACCCGGTAGGCATTTCCCTAGTAGAACTAGACTAGAAGTCTAGATCTAGATCTAGATCTATACTAGATCTATACGGAGTCGGGCTAACTCGCCCCGCGGGACATCTCGCCCCAGCCTTTTAGGCTGGGGCGAGATGTCCCGATATGATTAATCGATCGAGAGATACCAATGTGTATATGTTTGTGCTCATTGTGACTTAATAATGCCATTTCCAACCACAATCTGCAATGGAATTGTGTTATACGATACTATTGAAGACAATCTATAACTTCTCTTTAGGTAAAATGACAAAAAAATGGCATTTCGGACAATTTACTCACACCGTCACAGCTCGCAATTCGCATTGCCGCACGTACATTAAATGTGCGTTGTATCGACTCGGACCACTGAAATTCGAGCAGTGTTTTTGTCAGTAAATCACTGCAAAAATATCATTTTCATAATGTATGAAGGTCTATTTTTGATTCCTGGTATACATTTCGTTATTGAGAAGTCGAATGTACTACATTTTAGACGAGATGGCTGATGTTTGTTCACATTCTTTCGTCATGGCCGTAAATTAGCAGACTACTGTTGTGCACCGCGCAGCAGCTCATCGCTCAGCTCAGTGTCCAGCTAGCAGTACAGCGCCGCCGCCGGGCGGGTCGGCGGAGGAATTCACTGACTCGGCATCCGTACCCGCTGCACTGCACTGCCCAATTTGATCGAGTGAGTAAACTAATCAAACTACGGTAAGGTCCTACATTCATCTAGATCTATATCTACTATATTATCATTATTCATTCAGAGTAGAATATCCGAGAGCGACTTCCAAAGTGGGGGAGGGGGGGGGGGGGGCACCAACAAAAAAGGGCACTTTCTGGAAAAAAGGGCACCTTCAAAGGGAAATCTCAAAGGGAAAATATACAATTTGTTAGACATTGGTATATACACCTATATTGTGATTACATTATCGGGGATGATTTCAATATTTGTTTTTATTTATACATCATATAAGATTTTGCGTATCATCTTTGCAGTTGAGTGTGATGGTCTAAAAATTCATTTGCGAGCGAGAATTCTTTTTTAAGATTTATGAGGTCGCAGTGCAAAAAAATACATCTTATAAAGAGGAATGACCCAATCCTGATGGGGTTATATAGGCACATTCTCATAACGGAAGACTGAAAAGATCTTTGATAAGTTACATAATTATAACATCTATAACTACGAGCGAGCGTAGCGAGCGAGCCTTGGGGGAAATTGCTTTTAGTCGCTTGAAATTAGGGGCACGTTTGATGATGAGAGGAAAAGGGGACACTTATCGAAAGGGTTAAGACAGTTATTAGAAAAGAAAAGGAGCACGTGTCAGAGTACAAAGGCTAATTATCAGAGGTGAAAATGGGGCACTTCTTACACCTAAAAAAAGAGGCATGCACCAGGGATGAAAAGGAAATGGGCATTTGTCGATGGAAAAGAGGCGTCCATTAGATTTTGATAGGGGGCATTTATAAGAAGTGAAAAGGGGCATTTATGAAAAAGGGATAGGGTCTTTATTAGAAAAGAATTTGGGCACATATCATTGTTAAAAGGGTAATGAGAAGGGGAAGTGGTTCTTATTAAAAGGGAAAAGAGGCACATATTAAAATAAACGGGCCACTTATCAAAGACGAAAAGGGGGTAATTATGAGAAGGAGAAGGGACACTTATAAGGAAAAAAAAGAGCATTTATTGGGAAGGAAAAGGGGGACGTGTCAAAATAAAAGGGGCATTTATAAGAGATGAAGGGAGCACTTATCAGGAGGGGAAGGGGTACTTGTCAAAGTAAAACGAGTATCTCTCAGAATTGAATAGGGTCATTTACAAGGGATGAAAAGGGGCACTTATGATAATGAAAAGGAACTATTTTCATAGATGAAAAGAAAAAGGGGCATTTATGAGAAGGGAAAAGGGCTCTTCTTTAAATGGGGGCACTTATCATAAGCAAAATGGGCACTTATTAAAAGGGAAATGGGGCACATGTGTAAATATAAGGTGCGTTTATCCAAGTTAAAAAGGGGAAGGGGCACTTTTTACAAAGGAAAAGGGGCACTTGTCAAGGCAAAAAAAGGGAACCTCTCAGATTTAAATAGGGCAATTATCAGAGGTGAAGGGGGCGCTTATCAAAAGTGAAAAAGGGGCGCTTCTCGTATCTAAAAAGGGGAACTTACTAGAGATTAAAAAAGGCACTTATGAGAATGGAAAATGGACACTTATTGCAAAGGAAAATGGGAACTTTTCAAAGAAAAAGGGGTACGTGTCAAAATAAAAGGGGCACTTATCAGAGGTGGAAAGGGGAAGGGGCACTTTTCAAAATGAATAGGGGCACTTTTCAAAATAATAGGGGCACTTTTCCTCTGTAAAAAGGGGCACTTGTCAAGGTAAAAGGGGCACTTTTCCTAAGCAAAAAGGGGCACTTTTAGGGTACTTGAAAAAGTGGGAGGGCACTGTGCCCCCCCCCCTGCCCCCCCCCCCCCCCCGGGAGCGCCGCCTCTGACTACTAGTCATTCAGGGTAGAATCTCTGATTAACATGATGATGATTAATGAATTGAAGGAATGGAATTTTTCTTTTTTCATAATCGGATATTCATATTTTACTCTTAAAAGTTAAAGACTTAATAAATAGCTATATCTAATGTTAGGGCCTATCACACGGGTCTAGCATAGTACTCTAAGCAGAGAAGTTAGCTGACGAATCGCCTTTTTTTTTTTGGAGGGAGCTGCCTCACAAAATTTCTACAAAAAAAGAATTATTAAAGGCGTTGGTTTCAAGTTTTTGTATACTTACGCAGCCCCCACCCCCTACACCCCCCCCCTCCTCCTCTATACGCATCAAAATAAAAGGAGCACTTATCAGAGGTAGAAATGGGAAGGGGCACTTAAAAAAATGAATAGGGGCACTTTTCCTATGTAAAAGGGGCACTTGTCAAAGTAAAAGGGGCATTTTTCCTATGTAAAAAGGGGCACTTTTCCTATGCAAAAAGGGGCACTTTTAGGGTACTTGAAAAAGTGGGAGGTCACTTTAAAAAATTAATAGGGGCACTTTTCCTATGTAAAAGGGGCACTTGTCAAAGTAAAAGGGGCATTTTTCCTATGTAAAAAGGGGCACCGCCTCTGGTGAAGTCTATTTGAGACCCTTGTATGTAGTGCGAGTTTGTATTCATGTATTCAAGATCTTTGGTCTTGTGGCGTAGTTACATGGGGCATGGATGGCAAAAAAAGGAAAAGAGAATATGGAAAAATAAAAACCTGAAGTTATTTTTTAAAGAGATAAATTGGTATTAAATAAATTGTATAGCACAGCAGAAAGGGACTGAGTACTCTGAGTGAGACCCATCCAATCTGTCTCGATACTCCTTAATTACCAATTTTACCATGCATGCCTGTTATACTGTCTACGATCCGTGTTCAGTTCAAAACATTGTGACAAATTGGTATTGCCTATTGGCAGATTGGCCAAAATTCTCAGTGCCAGGGTGCTTGAAAAAGTGGGAGGGGATTGTGCCCCCCTGCCCCCCGGGAGGGCCGCCTCTGGCTGGTGTGCAGTACGTGTGTCGAGACAATACTGGTTGACAAAGGAGCCACCCTCAATCAATCTTCCAAAATTCATAAACTCTCAGTTTTAATAATAATTTGAATACTAAGTCGATCAGTAGATTATAGAAACGCATGAAGCTTCCAGCCCAGAACATAAGTGTGCAAATATATTTGAGGAGGGCGGGGTCAATGATAGCCTTTCCGAGCCCGAACAAAATATTAGGGGGGGGGGGGCTCATGATAACCGAGCCCAGCCAAAATATTGGGGGGGGGGGGGGGCTCAATGATATCTGAGCCCCTCACAAATATCGGGGGGCTCCGTGATATTATCCTAGCCTTACCAAAAATAATTGGGGGTCTGATGATATCTGAGCCCCACCAAAATATGGGGAGGAGGCTGGGGGGGGGGGGGGGGGTGCTCAATGATATCAGAGTCCCGCCAAAATATTTGGGGGTCTCAATGATATCTGAGATCCACCAAATATATTTTTTTGGGTCAATGATATGCGAGTTCCGATGTCTGAGCCCCCCCCCCCCCCTTCCTCCCCAAATAAATATTTATAAAATGTTTATATTTGAATTGTAAGTCTGTAGGTTATAGGTATACATGAGTTTCATGCCTAGAATATAATGATTGGGGAGGAGGGGGTTAATGATATCCGAGCCCCGCAAAAAGTATTGGGGGCGGCTCAATGATATCTGAGCCCCACTTAAAATATTGGGGGCTCAATGGTATCTGAGCCCCTAAGGACTCATTGATATCTAAGCCGCACCAAAACATTGGGGGCTCAATGATATTTATAAGCCCCGCCAAAAATATTAGGGGGGGGGGCGCAATGAAATCTGTGCCCCCCCCCCCCAAGCCACCCCGGTTCCTAAGCCTATGCAACAGTCTATTATATAAGAACATAACTAAGCTGTAAGCATTTTCAGATCAAGTGTTGAATTGTCGTCAAGCTGAGGCGTATTGAGCCAAATATATATATATATTTTTTTTTTTTGGGGGGGGGGGAGGTGGTTGGGGCTGCGTAATTATACAAAAACTTGAATGACTAATAGTAATAATGATGTAGCTACAGTGGTCTAGTTTACTCACTCAATCAAATTGGATATTCTACTCTGAATGACTAATGATAATATAGTAGATATAGATCTAGATGAATTTCATCTAGATGAATGTAGTTTGATTAGTTTACTCACTCGATCAAATTGGGCAGTGCAGTGCAGCGGGTACGGATGCCGAGTCAGTGAATTCCCCCGCCGACCCGCCCGGCGGCGGCGCTGTACTGCTAGCTGGACACTGAGCTGAGCGATGAGCTGCTGCGCGGTGCACAACAGTAGTCTGCTAATTTACGGCCAGGACGAAAGAATGTGAACAAACATCAGCCATCTCGTCTAAAACGTAGTACATTCGACTTCTCAATAACGAAATGTATACCAGGAATCAAAAATAGACCTTCATACATTATGAAAATGATATTTTTGCAGTGATTTACTGACAAAAACACTGCTCAAATTTCAGTGGTCCGAGTCGATACAACGCACATTTAACGTACGTGCGGCAATGCGAATTGCGAGCTGTGACGGTGTGAGTAAATTGTCCGAAATGCCATTTTTTTGTCATTTTACCTAAAGAGAAGTTATAGATTGTCTTCAATAGTATCGTATAACACAATTCCATTGCAGATTGTGGTTGGAAATGGCATTATTAAGTCACAATGAGCACAAACATATACACATTGGTATCTCTCGATCGATTAATCATATCGGGACATCTCGCCCCAGCCTAAAAGGCTGGGGCGAGATGTCCCGCGGGGCGAGTTAGCCCGGATTCATCTATACATGTTAGATCAAAAAATAAAAATTAATTAAAAATCTTTAAAAAAATCATCTCAATCTCATCAATCAAGGATGGAGAATAGACTTCTAGAGTCTAGATTCTATTCCAGCAACAAAGTGGCTTTTCTGTATTCCTTTTAGGCTTTACTTTACCTTTACCTTTACGCCTAGATCTACCGCAAATACTGGAAGAATTAATGCTTTCCAAAATGTAACAACTTTTGATGACTCACTCAAGTCAGATAAACATTCACTGATTTGAAATCTAACAGGAATTTTGCTGATCTGTTACTCGTTACTATAAACTTAGCCCTGATTTTTTGTAGATTCTAGAAATTTACCTCTTTTCGTTGAATTGTTGGCATCTGCTCCTCCTGCTAGCAATGCTTTTAATGCTTCATTCCTTCCCAGAATACATGCCATATCTAGTGGAGTCCTGGCCGACATTGTGTTTCTCGTGTCCAAAACAGATCCCTTTTCTTGCAACAATTTCAGCATTTCTATTTGGTTTTCAGTGACCGCGATCTCAACCGGCGATCGCCCCTCCTCGTCAGCGGAGTTCAGCTGGCTCTCTACCCGGTCGTGGTAGGGGTCCTCTTCATTAGCAAAGCACTCAAGCAGCCGACTTGTATCACCGTTTGCAGCACATTGGATGACGATATTCAGTCGTTTCTTCCCTGATCGTTTTCCACTTTGGTTAGATGCAACTGATTCTGCTCTTTCTCCGTCGACCGTCATTTTGACGATTATTTCAGAAAGTTCTCCTGATTATATCTATGACTTAAAACATACAATGAAATCTAGGTCGTATTTCTGAGTAGTAGTAGCGTCAATGGTTTCTAAGCAGCAGGCTCGTTCACAACTATTCATTTTAAACCAATAAAACATTCTGCAAAATTATTTTACAAAATAAAAATATTCAAATACTGGTAAATGTTAAATAACTACTAAAAGTAAAATCAGAAGAATGTGATTGCAAATAAGTTTATGATATAAGAGCCTACATTATACTATATGTATATACACAGATCAATTATGCTACAACTGATATTACATACAGATAGGACAGATATCGACAGACAAACTAGATAGGCGTGTAGTCTAGGTGGATAGATATATTAGATAGATAGGTAGAATTTATGATAATAATAATTGATATATCAAACGTGCATTGAAATTGAATTTGGGGATCACATATCAGGTCCAGGGTAAAATTTGCATAGGTGTTCTCTTCGGATTGCATCATAATCCCCCCTCCCTCTCTCTCTCTCTCTCTCTCTCCGTCTCTCTCTCCCCCTCCCCCCCCCCCCCCCCCACTCCGTGAACGAAGAGATACCATGCGTGTTCCCAAACTCTCCTGCTCGTAACAAAAGAAAAAGGTCTACCCGTATTGACTTTACACACCAGACTTTTTGCTGAAAAGGGGGGTCGCTGGGAACCGCATATGTGTACCCAAAATAACACTGAGTGGGGGGGGGGGGGGGGGGGGGGCTTCCCCCTTCCCCCCCCTTCCTCTCTCTCTCTCTTCCCCTTTTTTAGCCTGCATACACCTATTCTATTTTTAGATAAAGTGTCTAAATTTTCAGGAACTGTAGTATAATTCAGATAACTCACCTAAAAAAAGGCATTTTCCACAATGACATTCGTCTCAATGTATCTTTTAATTTGTTATTATGTCACAGAATCATCAATTTTAATACCATTTAATAATAAATGTATTTCATACACACATAAATTGCTCACTATACACTTTTTGAATCCACAAATGTTTACTTGGAGTGGTAAGGGGCGGCTGGGTTGACGGGTGCATAATAAAGAAAATGTTAAAATACTCTTTCACACCCAATCAATATTTTACATCTAAACCAACCACTATTCTCTGCCATATATAAAAAGAAATATCCACAAGGAGACAAATTCAATTAAGGTTACCTAAACAAACACATTTGCATCATATTCAATAATGTGGTTTCTATAAAATACAAAGTACATACTGGGAGCCTAATATTCAATTATTTACTGTCCATTACCAATAAAACCAGTTCAAATATATCAGTCAACAAAATATATTCTACAAATCATTACACTGCCTTTACTTACTTTCTTTATAATATGAATAATGTATGAAACACAGAAGGGATCGGGAGTACTAATACAGGATTTATATCATGAAAATAAAGAAAGGAAAACCAATAATATAATGATACAACAAATAAATTAGTTATGATGAGAGTAAAATAGTGAATTTATAGAGGACTACCTTCTAGAGTCATTTCAGGGCACAAACATTCTGAAGATATTTTAATGTGTACCGGTATACATTCAAGCTATTTCCAAAAGGACTTATATTCATTATGTAATCAATGTTATTGGAATGTTACCTCATATATTAATTGGTTTGAAACAAGTGAAACAAATTAAAACCATCCCATATTATAAGATCCTTAGCAGTATATCCTCACTTATGGATCATGCTGAGTATCCCTGTAGAATTTGAAGTAATCATCAAGCTACAATTCAACGCCTAATATCTTCACTTTATGTCTTTGTTACATAGTACCTTCTAGCACATACATTAGAACATAGGTCTACAACCATCAGTATGTTGATCACTTAAGACTAGAGGGAAATAACTCCATATTTCTTATTTATTACCCATGTTGCTTTAGTAACCAAAATTGCTTGCGCATACCACAAATTTTGGCATATTTCATACACAAATACAAATATTGGTGTCTTTCAGCATTTAAAGCTTGATGTTGTCATGAAAGTTATCGTGGCAATGGTACCAATATTTTCTCTGTTTTTCATCAAAAGATTTTTTTTCTAAATTTAGAAGGAAAAAAAATTGCAGTTATAATAAATCAAATATAAATCAAATATAATTCGAACTATTGATACATGAGGTAGCCCTTCACACATAATTAAGTTACATGGTAGCTTTGTAGCTTCTTTTCAATGCACAGGTGTATTCATACCCATGTAAATTTCCATTCAATGCACAAGTGTATTCAAAGCCACATGCATTTCTTTTCAATGTACAAGTGTATTCAAAACCATATGCTCTTTTTTTTCTTGTTGAAAATGAAAGAGAACAGTACGGTAAACTGACAGGTTTAGATAAGTTAGAATATCCCAGCTGAAGGCTGCATGATGCATCTTTGAAAAGTTGTATCTTTTTAAAATATTTTGTATAGCTTACACCAGAATTTCAATGAAAATTGAAGCAGTATTTGTTGGAACTACATATTATGAATGCCACAATACATGACGGTAGACAGCTGCATACAATGGGTACAAAACAAGTACAAGAATATACATTGTAATCAGCTATGAAGGAAATGATAAGACTACACTATGACCTATTGAAGATAATAATCCCTATCTGTTTGTTGAGCAGAAAGATCTGCAGTAAAAGTTTTGATTTCAGAATATAAGCAAATCATTTTTTTAAAGAGCATGTATGGATACATGGATGAACCGAGACTAAGAGAAAGTATGAGGAAAGCTAAATACATGACCACCTAGATTAGATTTACAGAGAGGGAGAGAGAAAAAGACAGACAGAAATGCAGAGATGCCAATAAGTTTGACAAGATGCATTAAATGAATAAAAAATGTCGTTTACTGCATTACCATCTTGTTTCCTTGGTTTCCACTGAACTTAATAACATATTTTTCAAATTAAGTAGTAAGTAGAGTGTGTACAATAAGAAATTACAAGAGCAGCCAAGTTGCTATTAATACCATCAACTTGATACCTGCAGAAACGATACATGCTCATATAATGATGCTACTCAAACTTGGTGTTAACCTCAACAAACTTCAAGTTCACAGATTCTTAAAGCATCTTACTTTATAGAAGCAAAGTTATCCGACTTCTATTTTTCCCTCACATGTTCACAATCAGAAATGGATGGATGCCAACATTCAACGGTCAAAGCTATTTACTAAATCTGAGATTTTCTTGATAAATTGGAAGGTCATGAAATTGATCAAGAAATAAAGCTCCTGATAATGGTGGGTCATACCAGTATCATGGTCTACCTTGTTGAATTCAATCTTGAGATCAAAGGTCATTCATTCTTTTGAAGGGGAATCCCCATGCTAGTTCATCTGTAGTTGGTCAATTCACATAATTATTGTCTATTTCTTGTGCAACCAAATCAACCACAATATAACTGTAACAAATCTTACTACATCAAGTACAATAAACAGCTATATTACTTGTGTCCATTCATTTCTGACATAAGTAAACTTTGGAATGTCCATTTGTATTATCATGCATCACCAAATAAACATATATATTAATTGCATTTTAAAAGATGCAATTGAATAAGCAGTGTTAGTAAATTAGATATTCATGTATTATACAGCCAAAATTTAAGACAGGCAAGGTAAGTGAATAGAAGAAAAGATACTGAGAATTTCAAAAGTTTGATAGAGTAAAACAGCTTGTAATAGCGAAATCTCCTTAATGATAAATACACAAGAAATTAGTCAAATATCAGAAAAAATGTAAGGAACCTTTTGATAAGAAATATATTTTTCAGTGTATTCTTTTCTACTTTGGACTTGTGAAACTCTATGTACAGATAAACAGGATTAAAACTATATAAGTCATGTGCAATATGTCTTGAGAATGTGTTCATTACATGTTGTTCCACAACCTAACATATCTTGAAATATATATAATCCGTCGCTACGCTAATAATACAAAATGTTTGGTAATTTACTTCTCTGTTAAGTCAAGTGTACAAAAAGACAGCACAGTTTTCTACAGATTGGCAAAGCCATGATTTACACATCCCTTTTGAAGCTGTTCCCACGATCACCGCATTTGTGGTGTAACACTTTGAGGCTGGACCAGTCCTCTTGCTAGACTGCATTCACATGTAAACTGATGAGTTGCATGTAGAGCATCAGGTATGAAGTACCACACATGCTCTGTACAACAATACATACTTGGCAATGTGTACCTACCCCCTGGGAAGAGCAGCCCAACCAATTAAAGATCGCAGCAATGGGAACATAGCTCATTGCTACAAGTACCATTTATATAATATATATCAGTATTTACACAATACAATAGGTTTCTCATAATAAGCTCTGCGCTGAATGTACAGTCTATGAAGTGCCGATCGTGGACCGGCGAAGGGCAATCTCCTTCTATTCATCAATATAATAACACAATGCTAAGAAATGTAGCACATCACACCATTTACTGAACATCCATACATGCTACTTATGATCTAATCAAAGAACGTAATTAAACCACCGGGAAATGAAAAAATTTAAGAAATCTAAACCTCTTTTGTTCACTCCACTGCTGTATACTCCATTCTGCAGTGCTCGTATGCATCAAAATCCTCTGATAATTTGGGTTACTGCACATGTAACGGGATTACTAACAAAGGAGTCTACACAAGTCACCATATTCTGACAAATCATATGATTAAGTAATGTACACATATTGCATTTGAATGAAAAAGAAAATGAGAAAACAGAATGTTGATCAGACTGTCTTGCAAGTTGAGCGAAGTCAACAAAAGAGGTATCTTTTTTCTCTTTCCATTCCATTATCTGAGAAGCAGAATTCTGAGGATTCAAACAAATATCTTCAATGCTCACAAGTATTACAGGCTAAAATGAAATACTTTCCACTTTCAAAAAGCTGAAAAGTCATCCAGGCATAAATCAATTTCAAAAGGTTCATGAATTTTTTTATTGCAGAAAATAATCATGTGGTATGCACCTTGGCACTATCTGACAATTTTCTGCCATTTTTCAATATATCTGGGTCAAATTAAACCAATCAAATTTGGAAAAGCAATCGCAGGATTACATTTGGATTACAACAAATATCAATCTTTGACATCTCATCTTTATTGTTCTTTCTTTTTTCTAATGTAAGAAAAAAGAAGAAAACCAGAATCAAAACAGCATTGTGTCACATACACAAACAGTTTATATCCCTGCAAAAATTCTTTCACACATGAGGCGAGTAGATTGAATCAAAGACTGAATTAGTTATCCTACTGGCTTAAACCCCAAATAAAGTGATCTTCCCGGTAGTATCATTATTACAGTCGCAATTAAAAGGAGATATCCACTCAATCTTGCTACTAGGATTCTACCATTAAAAAAAGTGTTGTTTACTTCTTGATGTTGTAATTTTAAAACAGAATTCATACGGAAGAACAATTTACATGTAGCTTTTGATGCTTCTTCTATCTACCTACCAAGTCTACATGTATAACTACAAATAAAACCTGTCAGTGTCTTCAAAATGCCAATAACATCTGTCTTTAACTCTTTTCCTGCTATGACCGACTTTTGGAACAAACAATGGACTGCCATAGTCAACGTTTGGCACACATACATGTACTATATAATCCGAACATGTACTATGTAATCCAAACATGTACTATATACTCCAAACAATGTAGCAATATTGGGTTTCATTGAATGGCAGATAAGGAATGAAGAGCATCACCAGGAGAGTCTGTGACATTTCAATAATTCATTTCATTATCGGTTACATCTCAATTGTAAAAACTCTCTCTATTCCCAAACTGAAAAACCATGAGACATGTGAGCATTGAAGATAAGAAACGGAGAGTCACCCTCTACAGATACATAGATAGATGGACAAGAGAGAAAGAAAGAAAGAGGCGGCGGAAGCTACGATGACGAGACGCTGTTAGCACGCACAGCCTTCTTTACCAGGCTGTTGGTCAGTGTTAAGTTGATTGCTACGTGGAGCGGCGGGTTTGTGTTGGACGCCTGACTCAGCGGCGTTCAGATCGAGACTGGAAGAAGAAAATAGAATTGACAGATATACAATATTGTTAAACACTGGTAGAGCTCGTTATTCCTTTACCATCTAAATTGAAGAACTCTACAAAATTGATGCAGAGTGGATATTCTAAAACACTAAAACAATTACATGTACTTACAAAGAAGTAAATGTGACCAATACCGGTACTTTTTTTTTATTAACATGCACATTTTATTCACTACAAGGCAGTTGTCTAAATGTAATGCTCAATGAAATTCTATACCAATGATAGATACACCACGAGATAGTATTCCTTTATTCCATAAGTGAGAATTCAATAATCATACAAAATTCACAGAGCATAATTCCGGATTTTAAGAGATATTGAAGAACACAAGATGAATTCTCCCTTTCTTCTATTTTCTCGTTATCTTTTATCATCTCTCTGTTTATCCATAATCATTTTCTGCCCCATTTTCAGTTTTATATTTCCTCTCATATTGTTCCTTCATTGTATCATCATACTAAGGACATTTCTTAATTTTGTATTCTTTCATTTTCTTTCTCATTTAACACAACAAATCTTTCCTTAATCTTTTTTTCACTTTTCTATCTCCTTCAGGTTTAAGAGAGCCTGCAACCTTAAACTCCCTGAAACAATTGCATTCCTCCACTTCCATCTTCGTCCCTCCCTACCACTTTTCTTCCACTCATTTTCCTGTTCCCCCCTTCATCACTCACCTTCCATCTTGGATGTTTTGGTAGATCTTTTTGGCAGTATCCAGGAATGCTTCTTCTACATGGTCACCACTGCAATCAACAAGATAAATTAAATTCATAAATTAACACAGATTATACACATAAATAAAACATTGTGTAATAACGAACATCAATAAAAAGAAACTTGCTGGAACAGATAACATTTAATTGTTATGGATGACTCTTGAAAGAATGTAAAGATGTACTGAGAGGAATTAAAAGTTAACAATCGTGGCACACCAATGCTTCAAAAGATTTAGGAAGTTATAATAATATCTGCCATTCAATGTCTTATCACATTGCTGTGAATTAATATATTTAAACATGATGGGTCATGATTAGTAGTCTTGCACTTTGTTTCAAGTAAGTTTCTATTATTCATTGAAAAAGTCCATTCAGCCAATAATCTATCTTTCTGACAGGACTTGTTAACAACCGGGGTATTGTTTCATGATACGGTCATAAGTAAAAATTCACCAACATCCCATTGAAACATGTGTTTAATTGAATACATGTATTTCAATGGGTTGTCTGTGAACTTGTATTGAAGACGTTTCATGAAGCAATGCCCTGAATATGAATGGTTCTTTGTGAGAGTTGCAATCGAAGAAAAATGAACTAAATTCAAATCTTTAGGCAACAAGCCCCATGTTACAACTCTTTAGTCTATCTAGAAGTGCAAGTTATGAATTACACATTTTCAATTTAGCTTTGCTATATAAAAAGGGGGTGATTTAGTAAAGTACAAGTCTACAGTATGGAATGAAAGTTACTCACGTCTTTGCACTGGCTTCTAAGAACAGTAGTCCATTTTCTTCTGCAAATTGCTTTGCCTCTTCATACGTGACGTCTCGTTGTGCCTCTAAATCACTCTTGTTCCCAATGAGGAATATTACCTGGAAAATGATTAAGATCAAAATTTCACTTTTACTATCGAAACTAGACTGAATTCAGGGGTAATTAAGAATAACATTACGGGTAATGAAACTCTTATTGCAGTAAGTCATAAAATCCAACCATAAAGGAGAGATTTTAATGATCATCCACTTTATAGGTTATCATTTTCTCACTTTCGAGAGAATGTTATGGAGTGACTTCCAGACAAAATCAATTCCCCCCCCCCCCTTTCCAGAAAAAATACATTTCAGTATGAAATAAGTCAGATCATTTCCTCTAAATGCATCTACTACACAATATACCCCATAAGATATGACAGACTTGGTTACAATCAATTTTATTGTTAAGTATATATCCCATCCTTGATGCCGGCTGCATGCGACGAGCTGACTGTTTAACTGGTTTGAAAAATAAACACTTGGTCAAATTTGAATAAGATACTCCATGTGGCCTATATAGCATGGCTCTAGATTCATAAAAACCCAGCCACTGTGTCCTCTTCCATGAGACAAGAATGTACTCAGTTTAAAGCCTATCTGCACTAGTTTGGCCAGGAGGGATTAGACCTCCATGCGTGGTCACTGGCAGGTGGTTATCTCATCAAATCAGCTCTCAATTAACATAAGAAAAAGGGTGGAGGCGCGATAACTCAGTCGGTAGAGCAGTGGTCTCGTAATCCAGTGACCCGGGTTCGAAACCAAGAGGATGCGCTACTGCCCTTTGGTAAGGCATTAATCCTCACTACAAGGTCCCTCGGAGAGGACCTAAAGCCGTTGGCCGTCTGGTTGCTTACTTACAAGCATTTATGCTTTCTTAGCAGTCAGGTAAAATAACCATCACATCAGGATCATGGGGGATGAACGGGTAACGCTTTGGCATTGTTGGCTATATACAAAATGTAGAGGGCACAAGTAGCTACAAGTAGTGCAGTCCTGCTTTAATACTCACTGTATTTGGATTGGTAAGATTTCTGGCATCTGTAAGCCAACTACTGAGATGGTTGTATGTGCTTCGTCTTGTGATGTCATAGACCATTAATGCTCCGGCAGCTCCTCTGTAGTAACTCCTAGTCACCGCCCTGCAGAACACAAAACATTACATTGGTGTCAAATAGGAGTCCTACGGTCACAACTGAAAATGTTTTGGAATACCATGTGGTAGCTTTTCTGGTGTTTACATGTGTATTAATGCTTTCCTTAAAGGGATCCGGTAACTTTGTCTCAGATTCTGAAACAAAATTCTGGATTTAGCTCATGATGCAATGATAATTATAAACCTTTAGGTCAGTCAGGATCCCCATGACTTTTACAAGCCGATCGCCTGTCTGATTATCAAGATATTTATGATTGGAATTACAAATTTTGAAAACCGTTCGCCTGACGGTTTTCATAACACTACAGTCTATTGGGGAAAACGAGTATGGTATAACCGGTCACTCAAAGATTTTTACTTTTTTGAGGCACTTCTTGATCATTTTGAAGCGCAATTTTGTTAGGGCTTCAATATTACACCATATCACAGACACTGATAACACGTAGGGCCGTGTATCTCAGATTTAACATTTTTAAACGATCCCTTTAAGGAACAAAACTATGAGGCCCTCAGAGAAATACATAAAAGGTGACAGAAAAAATTAAGAAATTCACAAACCGACAATGTCTTTTGCATCTCTATGCTAATTTAGATTGGACTTCCTTGAATCACTATCAATACAAGATGAATTCTAGTTTGTGTCAACAGCCTTTTTACATACTCTTTTAGTTCCTTTATCAGGAGTTCCAGTTTTCCTAACTGGTTCATTGTTCTCACATTCCAGGTGCCTAATCGTAGCATTTGCTTCTTCTTGCATAGGTTGACAACAGACGAGATTGACGTATAGAGTACCGAAGTGCACAAGTCATATTTGCTCATCGTCCATGTTACTGGTTCTAAACATCAGAGCCTGCGCATGAGGTTCACCCACGGAATCATTCAAGCAGCAGGCTGGAGCAAGGAAAATTCAGTCTTTGAGGCTAGTGTGATCACGACACCATTGTTTAGCTCTAAATTGTTTGGAACCAGCAACCTGACATCACACTTCGGTACTCTATTCCATTGTTACTCATCAGAGAAAACAAATAAATTTCTATATTGTTGTGATGTTATGAATATTGAAATGTCACAACATTTTGGATCAGTTAGCCCATCATGCAATGGGAAATTTCAATAAAATGAAAATTGTAAGTGGTACTAAAACTTTGAAATTGTTTGAAGTCCAATCTTTAACATCCTTACCTGAATCTCTCTTGTCCTGCTGTGTCCCATATTTGTAACTTGATTTTCTGTCCGGAAACTTCTATTATCCTTGTTCCAAACTCTACACCAATTGTGTGAGGACAATCTGCCATAACTGTAACAGAAGAAAAAAAATCATGAAATAATCAATGCAATTTGTAACAAGTTACGCAATGTATGGCTCATTTAATTGAAAACAGTACCGACATGAACAGAACAGTACCCTTTCAAAAGAAGGTAGTAGATCAATCTGGCTATATGTACTGTGAAGAGTTGAAGACAGAAAAAATGATACTATTCATTCCTTTCAAGTGTTGAGTGTATGGTAAGAATCAGTACAGTATGAGTAATAACATTAATATTGACATAAATGATAACAAGTGATTGTACAATTCTACATTCCTTAAAACTTTTAGCCCTTCCATACAATTCTTCCCCTGCAATGTACATGTATATACATGTAGTCAACATGGGAAATGCAAAAGAAATTGGTAGAATCCTTTAATAGTTAATATTGTTCTTTGTCTATTTGGAGCTATACATAATGTAATCTAGTGATTCTAGTACAAGTATTTCATTTTGTATCATATTTTTTTCCTTCTTTAATCCAGACATGTTTACTTACATTTTTTCTCTGTGAACTGATGTAAGAGACATGACTTCCCGACACCCATGTCTCCTATAATGATATACTTGAAGATATAAGAGTAGTTATATGGCCCCGCCGCCATGATGAGATGTACCTACAGGAAAGGAAATGAATACAAAATAATGATCAATTATTTCATTCATTCACTGAACTCTTTATTCACTACTAAGGAATGAAACAAGGGACTGCAACATTGTTTTGGAGTATATAATTATGGTACATACTACATATTATATGTGTACCCATAGTCAACTATAGCAGTTTGGGCCCTGTTTCATAAAACTTGTCAGCAATAACAAGATACAATACCAGTAACTGTTATAAGCTACTAAAATCATGGCAGCTGATTGGCCGAGAGGGATTGGCTGAGAGCTAATTGTCATACAATTATAGCATTACACTGTAGTTATTGATAACAA
This sequence comes from Strongylocentrotus droebachiensis, assembly GCA_035222895.1. Classification (NCBI taxonomy): domain Eukaryota; kingdom Metazoa; phylum Echinodermata; class Echinoidea; order Camarodonta; family Strongylocentrotidae; genus Strongylocentrotus; species Strongylocentrotus droebachiensis. The sequence goes on along the minus strand of JAVYIG010008606.1, from coordinate 8,531 downwards.
GTTTTATGAAATGGACCCCAGAACTCCAGATGCTGGCCATTAGTCGACCATAGTGAGAAAAGAGTTAATCATCATTTACATGTATATACATTGTACACCATCATAAATAATTTGTTGATGCAGATGTATGGTCATGGCCCTGGAGCCTACATGTAGATGAAAAGAATTGCCCTCTGAAAATTTGAAATGAAGATGTCTGACTATAATTTTCTTTTTAATTTTTATAAATTGTAATACATGTTGTGAAGGGCTCTGATCAAGGGCACAAAAGTGTTACATACATGTATGAGGTGAATTTTAAAAGTCAATAATAGACTGTGGCAACATTATTTTTGTAATCTGCAAACCTTATGCAACATACAGGTATAGCTAAAAAATCAGACCTTAACAAATTGCCGTTAAGTGGCAATCAGTAGCTAAATATCACATCATCAAAAATGTTACGTACATAACTCGGTGTCCACTTCATGCTGATATTTCCCTTATAATTTTACTTTTTCTGACAAAGTACTTAGATGTTAAAACATACTGTAAACAAAACTTAAAACCATTGCCATATCAGCTTTTTTCAATTTAGTTATTAGAATATGGCCAAAACAAATGTGGACACCGAGTTATGTACAGTACATCTTATTCTCTACATGCTTTCTCTTTGCCTCATTGTCAGATAAGGTTTTGCATTAGTCTGATAACGACTTCAATTGAAGGAATGATGTGTTTCCTGAATGAAACATAATTTGCAATGTGTAAATAGTTTGTAAACTACTATTACAGGACTGAAATGTAAGATTTCTGTACTTAATCGTACATAACTGTGGACACCAAAAGTAAGTAGTTTTACATTCAAATAATAACTTCTTGTTCCTTAAATTCAATAAATGTTTGTTTAAATGAAAATGCAGAAGGGTGCAATTCATGCTGTATGGAATAAATAAATTTATTTATGATAATTATTTCAAATTTTTGATTGGTAGTAACGTACATAACTCGGTCTTTTCATAATGGTGTCTTAGTTAAATGTACATGACATGAAAAAGTTCAAACTGCAATATTTTGTAATATTCTTCTCACCAAATCAGATGTGTGTATGTCTTATACAATTTTTACTACCTTACCATGACAAATAACTAAGTATAGGTGGTCTTATTGGAAAAACAAAACATGGAATACGTACATAACTGTCACGTACATAACTCGGTGTCCACATTCATTGTTGATTAAATAACACATACAAGTTAAAATGCGGAATCCAATGTTATCAGTGCTCTTCATTCACCTATATACACCATTACATTGTCATTTTGAAAGTATACAATATGTTTTTGTATGGATTCTGGTGCACTGGTATGTACATAACTGCAGGACACCAAACATTTTCCATTTACAGACATCTAAATATTTTTAAAACCATGACCCAGAATGAGATGATCTGATTGGAAATCAAAGATAAAGTGAAACTAAACATTATAACATTGCAAGCTTGTAAATAAATCAATTATTTATACACCATTCTTCAGTTAGTAAGGTTTGACATTTGCAGGACACCAAAGTTATGTACATATCACAAAAATTGTATCACATGTAAATATAAGAAAGTAAAATACTAGGAATTAACTCAACAGAAATGTTAATTATTACATAGATTCTACATCAAGATAAAAACAAATCATAACTTTTGCATCCCATTAGTAAAAATCTGGTAACCAATTAGTGCCTGTTTTGAATGTAACATTAAAAGTGCTGAAAATAGGCCTTTTTTCATCATAAAATTGCTCTAAAATCTTTAATTTGAACTCAATGAAGCTGAAACCTTGTTTTGAGCTTCCCCAAATGATACTTTGTAATATAAAAATGCTAATTTGTGTCTGGGTCTCATGGTTTTGGATAATTGAACAATTTCCCAGTGTGAAATCTAAGTGTACCCTTGATCTGAGCCTTGCACTGTACATGTACAGAGAAAGAACAAGCAAGCCTACTCATATTTTCTACATCTTGTGTAATGTGTACAATATGAGCAAGGAGATTGAAGGCGAGCTCACCGACATGTAGTAACTCCTTGACATACATTTAAGTACATGTACATCAATGAACTAAGATCCAGACATTTTAAATCATGCCAACAATGAATCATGTTTAATGTATTCATTGTAAACTGAATAATTAAGAAGATACATGCAGTCATGCACTCTTCACAAAGAAATTATATTGACATGAAGGAAGATCTTATTCCATTTCATACAGTAACAGTAGCATAATAAAGAAATTCATGGAAACAGTGAGAAGTTTAATAACAAACATTTGCTGACAGGTCTAATCAATATAGAATACACACACTGACACACCAGACATAATTTGCAGCACACATCGATTTAACAAGCATGTTCAAATTGTCAAGTGACCTAAAAACTTAGGTAGGCTATAGACTTAAATTGATACACATGAATCCCTTTTTTTTCAAAGCACAATCTGTGCATGAAATGTATAATGAAGGTGCTGATTACATGAGCATACAAGCCACCATGTACCAGCATAATCAAGGTTGTGTCTGTGTAATTAGCCCTAATTGTTGATGCACAGTGCTTACATGTATTACAATAACTGTAATGTGCATGTATGATACATGAATAATTTTTATTGTATATATTCTGGTAATAAATTCTGCTCTGTGTTCAGAACTACAATATAATACAGTGTAAATGCATTTGAAGAATTATTGATGTCAGCAAAATTACCAATATGAATAAAGTTTACAAAGTATTTTGATCTGTACAAAATTGAATTTTGGGTACTTTAAATATTATTTGCAGACTTCATTTGTCTATACGGTACATGTAGCTATAGTTATTTATTTTTCTTCTCCAGATATGATATACATGTACATGTACTGTACATGTACATGTACATGTACATGTATGGTGACATTTAAAAAAAAAAGAAATTTGAGGGGGGGGGGGGAGGAGGCAAAATATGATTAATGAATCATAAACAAGTAAAGAACAATTTGGATACTTCCCCCATGCTTATTCTTGGTGCTAATACGTAAACATGTACATGTAGGCCTTCATGTCAATTGCAATCCTGAGTGTTGAAAATTGTTTCGTTATTTTGTTTTGTCATATTTGGCAACTGACAAAACAGAATAACAGAAATTATTCTGTAAAATGCAGCCCAGGTGACTTAGCATGACTAAATAGAAAAATACATACCAGTAGCTAAAGCAATAGTTGCATTATTTCCAATTTAGGGTTAAAATTTCAGTCGGAGGCATGTTGTTGTTGTTGTTTTAGTTTATAGGCATTTGTCATTCAGAAGTGAATATTTACACCTCTTCTCTTAGGATTTTTTTTCCTTTAAAAGTAGATTTACTTTTTTTTAATATAGAATCTAGATTTGGATAAATTGGATTTTAAAAAGTTAAACTGTTTATGTTGAAGAATTCAGTGGCTGGTGAGCAAAAGGCTTATTGGCTATATTGGACGTCCAAGGACCAGCTCGGACATTAAAGTATAGTATTAGTATTTAGTAAGTAGTTGAGCATGGGTTTTATTTTCCTTACAAATCAGAATGGTCTTACTAAGTAAATGTAGACACAGATTACAAAACTAGACAAAAATAGGGATGTTACAAAATTTTGAGATTTTGTATACTTTACCTGTGATATACCTTAGCAGATAAAGCATCAGAAGACCTTTCATTTGATACCTAATTCACTTCCTTACCTTCAGTATTAAGGAAGTTACGGTCATTTTTTACATGGAAAATTAAGCTGTCGCTCCCCATTCACTTACTATTGACTTAAGAAAAAAGCTGTGATCGAGGAACAACCAAATACAAGTCATTCAACAATGTGAAACTCTGTATCTTTCTTGAACCTCATCAGAACTCAGTGAAATTTTCACTACTTATAGATTTAAGCATTTGGAAAAAGAAAAGAACTTTTCATCTTGACTTGACTATCTACTTATCTACTTACAGATTATCTACTTAATAAAATTGCTTACCTCAATTTTCTTTTTTCATTGAACAGGACTGAGAGAACATGTAAGAACTTTAGCAAAGCACAAGATCCATGTGCAGCAGATCAGCAGAAGACACCCCATCCCCCTCCCCCCCCCCCCATAAAAAAAAAAAAAAAAAAAAAAAAAAAAAATCAATAATTATTATGCTGGGCTTAACATTAACGACCTCCTCCCCCTCCCCTCCCCCCCCCGATTTGTTATTATTTTTTAAATCAATAATTATATGCTCGGCTTAACATTAACGAACCCCCCCCCCTCCCCCCCCCCCCCCAAAAAAAAAAAAATAAAATAAAATAAAATAAATAAATAAATAAATAAATCAATCAATCAATAATTAAATACTGGGCTTAACAACACCCCCCCCCCCCACACACACACCTACAATGTAGGATCCAGTGAAAAAAATACACGGGGGCTCAGGGCGAATTTGCCCCCGAAATGCCCAAAAGAGCCCCCCAAAATCAGAAAAGAGCCCCAGTAAATTTGCATAGAGTTCAATGCAAAACAAATTTTAGAGTGTTATTTTCATGCAGGCAAGCTTGAAAAGTAGCCCCCGAAAAATAAATATTAATTTTTTCCCTGCTAGGATCCATGCAGGTATTTCAATGTTTATATTTGTTTATAATTTTTAATATTTGCAAAAAAAGATAAAAACAAGGTCAATCTGACCGAGCATACGTTCCATAACAATAAAACAAAGATCTGTCTGGAGAAAGTCACTCGATTTTCACAACTTTTCATTCCTGTTATGTTTATAAAATCCACATTCATTGTCTTAATCCTGGCCAAAATGAATGGTTTCTTTTCATATTATGTACGAATGATGTATAAATTATCGATATTTTACATGATTTCATACTCATAATCAGTATTTTCATATAAAAACTGGGGTAGAAAACGGTATTTTCTTCGCATCGTTTGCATCAATCGCACGATCACCACACACAACAAGTCACGTACACACGCATGCGCTGTAGCACCCTCACAGCGCTGTGCACTCTCACTCGGTGACTGCCGTTCGAAGTTGCAAAACATGACATGACATCCATCAATTCCGGGCCTAAAAAATACACATTTCGAGTCGTAGGATTTCGATAAAATTTCACAAGAGCACAGATAAATAGGTAAGCTATCGGTCTGCTTACTTTTTTTGAAGTCCTAACGACTCGATCCTTAAGTAAAAGACGGTGGAAGTTAACTCTCATTTTGTTTGCTCTCTGGTGATCGTTGTGATGAAAAATCTCCATATGAAGTGGATACCAAATTAAAGAGGAAAGTTTAACGAATATGATAAAACTAGTATCCGAAATATCAAACCCCTATAACAGCTACGAAAATGGTGTTTTAAGGGGAGTCCCCCACACCGTTCGCATTTGGGCGCGCAACGCAAGAAGTCAGATTTTGATCACCGCTCAGCGCCGGGATTGTAACGTACCTAGACAAAAGCTACATTGTCAATTGTAATCTAGACTAATCACTGCCATTATTACTTGAATTTGCTCTTTGTGAAACAAAAACAAATTAAAATTCAAGGTTAAATATGGTCCCCAAAATAGAACACAAGTCATGATAATACTGATGACTAATTTATTTCTTGTTGTGACTCAAAGTCAAACTCAAAGGCAAGCTAATGTGCAAAAACAGCAAAGGATTCTTCAAACTTCATCAATCACATTGACATTGATTCAGTAGATCTAGATCTAGATTCACAATTTTGTTTTTACTTGATTATTTATGCAATTTATCAATTATGTTTGAAGTTCAATGATACAGTCTTTAATTCATTATTTCATCCTCAATAATTAACAATATTCATTTGGTTTCATTCTTTCTCATTTCCCCAAAATACTATCCATTGATCTCACACACAATAACATTGCACACAGCTACCACCATTGACAATCTCGACGGCCGCACAGCTCTGCGTGCAATGCATACAAAATCATTATCATTGTATCAAGCCGGGCTCACTACGACAGTCAATACAATAATCATGTTCGGGATCAAAAAACTTACAATTCGCCGATTTGAAGATAAATTATTGACCTATTTGGCAGGAGGATGTGTTAAGCAACGGTAAAATAGTCCTTTAAATCGCCTACATCAACTCATAAATGAACAGATCACATTTAAAAGGTTCAAAACAGATGTCGTTTTATGAGGAAGAGGCGTTCATCATACGACAGTCATTGGCCAATCGTTCAATATGGCGGCTATGGCAAGTCTATGGATCCTCCTCTCATGATATGACGTCACTCGCCAGCTGCTAATCGAGGGTGGGGTACTCTAACCCTTAACACCAAAAATGCTTTATCAACCTTGTTTGAAACAGTCACATTTCTTATGGATAATGGAATCATGGATTGAGTTAAAATAAAAGGATACTCATATAATTTAGCAGGAGTTGTAAAGGGAAGGTAACAAAATATATAACCAACGACCCCAAGGCCCGAAACACGTTTGCAAAATATTACCATATTAAATTTGATTACTCTCAATGAGTTAATCCAGTGGCGGATCCAGGGGGGGGGGGGGGGGCCCCGGGGGGCCCGGCCCCCCCCCCCCCCCCCTTGAGAAAAAAATCATGTAAAATCAAGCGATTTTTACCTTTTTTGGGGGTTGGGCCCCCCCCCCCCCCCTGGCGCTCAAGGGGGGGGGGGGGGTGCAAATTAAAAATTTTAGAGGACCAAAAAAAAAAAAAAAAAAAAATGTGCTCACAACCCCCCCCCCCCCCCCCCCCCCCCCCCCCCCCCCCCCCCCCCACTGAGCGACTTTTCGGCTGGCTGAGTCGTTGCGATTTTTTTTGGGACTTCAAAAAAAAAAAAAAGTGTCCGCTTACCACCCCCCCCCCCCCCCCCACTGAGCGACTTTTCGGCCGGCGCGATTTTCAAATTTTCGGGAGCAAAAAAAAAAATAAAGTTGGGCCCCCCCCCCTAAGAAATCCTGGATCCGCGCCTGGTTAATCTACATTTCTTTGTGTTTTAAAATCTGTGTTGGAGTCGGGATATGTACGCTATTTACGTTACAAAGTTATCAGCTAGGCGCCCCTATAATGCAATATGATTGTGGGAGGGGGGGGGGACAGATGGGAGGCTCCTCATCACGTTTCCGCTCCCCCCTCCCATCTCTCTCTCTCTCTCTCTCTCTCTCTCTCCCTCTCTCTCTCTCTCTCTGTCTCTCTCACTTTCTCTCATCTCCCTCCCTCAAGTCAGTCACGGACTTGACGCATAGTGTATAGAGAGACATTGATTTATGCAAATTCAGCGATGCAAATTCCTGCAAGAATCGAATCTATACCATGGGCCTGATTTTGTCCATGTTTTAATTTATTTTTTAAAGATAAAATATCAATATACGCCTATAGACGTCTCATTATCAGATGCTATGATGTATCTCGATTGCGCTAACAAAGGGGCTGGGCACTCCCCTCCCCCCCCCCCCAAAAAAGATCTCTACCCTCCCCATACATAGCAAAGATCTTTTTGATTAACTATCATGTTTAGCTCTTGGATCGCTCTCTCTCTCTCTCTCTCTCTCAGGGGCGGCGGAGCGTCTTCCAAAGTGGAGGGGGGCACCAAAAATGGGCACTTTCTGGCCGGGGAAAAGGTGCACCTACAAAGGAAACCTCAAAGCGAAAATGTCCCTTTTAGACATTTTTACAATGACCCTACATCAGGGATGATTTCAATATTTAAGAAAAGAACCTCTCAATTATAAATGTCATTATATAAGCGAGCAAGTTTTGGGGGGAAATTCGAGAGAAAAGGTGCTCTAGTCGCTTTAAGATAGGAGCACACGTTAAGAAAAAAAGAAAAGGGGGCACTTATCTAAAGGGAAAAGGACACTTATTAGAAAAGAAAGAGGCACGTGTCAAAATAAAAATGCAATTATTAGAGGTGAAAGGGGCATTAATGAGAAGGGGGGAAAAAAGCACATATACCAAAGGGACGGGGAAGCGGAAGCCTCTCACCTTCTAGATTCGGAATGGGCGATTATCAGCTAGGTTGAAAGGAACATTAGAGGTGGCTAGGGACACTTCTTTTACCTGAAAACCCCGGCACTCACCTGACATGAATATAGTGTCACTTATGAAAAATGGACAGTTGTCGAAGGAAAAGGGGCACCTATCAGATTTTAAAAGAGGCATTAATTTTATCGGAGATGTGAAAAGGGGCATTTATGTGAATTGAAGGGAGCTCATAGTACTAAAAGGAAAATGGGCATTCATCTGAAGGGAGAAGGACATGGGACAAAATAAAAAGAAGCACTTATCAGAGGTTAAAAAACGTGCACTCAACAGAGATGGGCACTTATAAGAAGGTGAAGGGGCACTTATTTACAAAGGAAAAGGGGCACTTGTCAATTAATGTCAGATTTGAATAGAAGCAATTATCATTGGTGAATGGGGCACTTATCAGAGGCGGCAAGGGGCAGTTATAACAGTGCGAAACGGGCATCTATTCTTATTACAAATAAAAAGGGGCACTTATCTGAAGTAAAATGGAGGCAGTT